>CM060900.1:249067220-249369720 GCA_030762935.1 Hymenopus coronatus | reverse complement strand
CCATAGCTCTATTATGCCGAGGCAATTCTGCAATTTGTCTATGTGCAGCTTTCTTCTTATTTACAACCGATGGTATTTAAGCAACTCCTAATGCAGCAATAATAGGAATGAGAGGTAAAAATCCACCTTAGAGAACCTTTCATGATTGATGTTATAAGTCTAGCAGCTATCATTTCACCAGTCGACGAATCAGATAGTTCTACAATACGCCAGGCCTTTCAAGCTAGAATCCTGTGCGCAAAGTTTCTTGAGGCAGGGTTCTGGTGTTCAGCGTAGGCTATATCATGAACTCTACAAGCCTCATTCAAAGAATTAGTTCCTCTGTCCCCCGCTTTAGTCTCTTTTAAAGCTTTGTTCCAGGACCACAATATCTATATCGAGATAAATGAAACTCAAATAGCAACCAATTCATAATTTTGTTGAGGAGACCAGTTCCTCTCGACCTATACACTCCTTGCTCTCATTGCATACTAATAAATTTTCACCATGTAGTATCGTTTTATACAAGCAGATTTCAGACGAGTATATAATAAGCTACTATATAAGTATTAATATGTGCATATATTATTTAGTATATAAGATGGAACTCATCCATCAAGAGTGCCAGCTACCTATTCAAGTATTAGACTTTAAAATCTATCTTAAAGTTAACGACATGGAAAGCTATTTCCCTGCAATGTTGGAGCTCTCCTTTTAGGAAGCTTGAGCGCCGGAAAGACAAATGTATTACTTAATATGCTCATACACTAAAACGGTCTTCGATTCGAAAACTTATACGCATACTCAAAGTCTCTCTATCAACCAAAGTACCAGTACCTCATCAAACTACTTGAAAACATTAACGCTATAGAGGTGAATACATATGATGATGGAGAAGGTGTCTTGCAGCCACCTGAAATTGAAGAAAACACTATTTTTGTATTCGATGACGTCATCACTGAAAAGCAAGGGAAGATTGTATCCTTTTATAGTATGCATAGGCCTCGAAACGTTGATTCTTTGTATTTGGCGCCAACATATGCAAAAGTACCTAACATTTAATACGAGATAATACAAATATGATAATATATTAAGATCGATAAGAAAGAAACTAATCATTCATAGCTCAGAATGAGTATTCACAGATTCGGATCGCAGAGAAACGCCTCTGTTAAACATGCTCTTAACCCCTTTACCATAAGCAGAGACCGAAAAGAAAACTTCCAATTCAAGAAAAAGAGAATGTGCAATGTTCAAGATGCTGAAGACGAGAGTGATGCAGCAACTAAACCTACATTGATACGCTGACGACATCTGCAGAGGAATGATTGCAAGAGTTTGCTGAAAAAAAGCACAATATCAAGGAATGAGCGAATTTGAAGTAATGCTTAGGAATCACTTTAAAAAATCTCTAGAAACTCTGTATGAAAGCCGAATGTCATACCTTGCCAAAAATGCTTTGAAGAAGGATGCTGAAAACAATTTCATACTCGACACTATAAAACTGAATGCCTTATTACATCCTGAAAATAATCCTGACGTTCCTAACAGGAATCTTATGTTAGACTACATCAATTTAAAAACTCCTCTAATCGATTATAATGGCGATTTTTCATTTAAAAAGATGGCAATAACGGAAGTAGTTGATCCTACATGATAGTGATGCAGCAAATAAGAAATATGTTAGACATCTTATCACAAAGAAACAAAATGAAGCACAATCAAGCTTAAACAAAACTCTAGATATTGTTGTAACAGAAGGTAAACATCTGGAGACCATAGGAAATACACTAAACTGGATAAGCACCTACCCATATAAATGAAAAACATCAGTATCCTTAAAACCCAAATCAATATCATACATGCTTTATTAAATCAAATACGAGGCTAGCTAATTGTTTCACAACAAGCAAAACCATACAAGGGCGGTTCACTAAGATAGCGTTAGTGTCGGGCTTCGATTCCTATAAAGTTCCTGTAGATGGCGAACTGACTGAATGTGGTATTCTATCACATCCGCCTTCTCCTCCACAGACAATTACGATAATTGAAATAAATTGAGAGGTATCCTACAGCAGTCGAAGTAGGTGACGCCATATTCTTCATTGCTTATTCTACAAGACCGTCACATTCTAAATAATCATATAAATTGACATGATCTGATTAGACAAAGCAAACTTTAAATAGGAGAGGTGGACAAAACATTTCACTTCAAGATGGGTAGCCAAAATATAAAGCTTAAAGTATCTGTAGCTAAACATACAAAGCAATAAGGGAAAAGCTGCGAGAGCTCAAAGGACTTCGAAACTCAGAGGGTTATTAGTGAAGGAAGCTCTTCAATCTGTATCTGAACCGCTTCATGAGATCTTAGACGTTCAGAAAAAGAGTGGAATATTAGATAAAGAAGAGAATGACACAGACATCTCTACCTATCTGAAACGAGTTCGAAAGAAAGATGAAACCGATACATTATAAGGAGTGCGATATGAAGGCGGGAGCTACATGTTGGAAAGCAACCGATTGATTTCATTAATAATCAAGTCAGAGTAAGGCAAGAAACATACGATGCTATACATTCTTTGAATTAGCTACTCTTTAAGAAAATACCTGAAATGTATGTTTTTACGAAAGATGATCTAGATGCCCAAGGAAGAATTCTAGAACCAACACAAGTTCATAGATAGAAGAATGTTGGACAAGGACGGCTGAGACATAGCAATTCCTACAAGTATATAAACATCGCACGACCTCTCACCAGAAAATATAAGGTTTTGGGAATGGAATGGAAAGAACGTCATCCAGGGAGAATTCAAGACTATGTCTATTGGAACGAGCCGAATACTCTGGTGAATCTCTGGAAATACTAATCACGCACAGGAAATAAATGCAATTATTCAAGAACTAAAGGATTTTAAAATTATAGCCTGATAGAAGTAAAGAAAAATATAGCAGCCGAGCTCCATGCCCTAGCTAGAAGAATGCTTTTACGTCGAAAATTATCAGGAAAGGAATGAATGACTTGGTGCAGGGTGATCTAGTTGAAATGATTCCCCATGCTAAACTCATCAAAGGTTTCAATTATATTCTTGTAGCTGTCATCTACTACTCTAAAATGACATTTGCAAGACCTTTAAAAAACAAATCTGGTCCAACTGTGGCGAAGGACATGGAAGAGATACTTCAAGAAATGAAAGCAATCCCAAAAACATTCAAAGGGCTAATGGAAAGGAGTTTTACAAATATAATTTCAGAAATCTAATGAGCAACAATAATATAACAACTACGGCACTTTTAGCAATGTGAAGGCAGCAGCTGCTGAACGCTTGATAAAAGCATTGAAGAATATGATGTATAAGGAATTCTTGTCTCAAGGGAGATGGTGGGTTCGAGTCCCGCCTTGGGCATGGGTGTTATATGTTTGTGCAATGTGTATATGTTTGTAAAAGAAACAGTAAAACCAGTAAACCAGTAATCAGTAAAACCTACGGGGAAAAAGTAAATAGGGATACAGTACCGGAGTCCTGATCAGACTCCGTTACTGTTTTAAAACAAAAATTAAAAAAAAAAAAAAAAAAAAAAAGGTCGTACAAGTGGTTTGATCTTCTGCCACGAATAATCTCAAAGTATGACACCTTACATTCTACAATTCCCATGAAACCAAATGAAGTTAATGATAACAGTCTGCTTCTAACGGTCATATAATCGTCATAAGAGAGAGAAGAGGAATGCAAGGAAATTCAAAGTAAGTGATTATGTGAGGATATCCAAAAGTAAAGGACAATTCGGAAAAGGATATGAAGCTATCTGGAGTGTTGAAATCTTTAAAGTGCACAGTGTGAATAGAACTGATCCTACTACCCACAAGGGCACTAATGCCCATAGTAGTCGAGCGCCCCTAAACACCAACCATCATCATCATCATCATCATCATCATCATCATCATACTACCTACATATTAAAGGATAAGGATTGTGAAATGATTCAAGGCGCTTCCTATGGACCCGAACTCCATTCTGCAATGTTTCTTAACACCTATCTAATTGAGAAGGCGATGCGTAGAGAAGGAAATAGGATTCTTGTGAAGTGGTATGGATTTCCTAACAGATATTGGATTGATACGAATGACTTATTGTAAGAATTCCTGAAATAAAAAGACCTTTGAAGTTCAGTTAAGGAGTATGTATTCCCGCCATCCTGGCGCCATAAATTTATCCATCATAGTATTAATCATATACGAAAAAAACACACTAACGGAAAAACTATATATATAATGTAGAAATACACACTAGCGGCAAATAATTTATCAAACATGTGTATATATATATACACACACACAACTATACAAAAACACTCTAGTGGAAGATGATTTATGAAATAAATACAACTGCACTAATGAAAAAAAAATGTAACAAAAATATGTACAATGCATATTTAATGTAAACAAGCATATTCATCATAATGCAAGTATCGGATTGATTATATCTTAGAGTCAGCCATAGCCAGTGAATAATGTCCCCGGGCAAGAGTATAATTTGATTCCTCAACAAGCTTCTTCTTGTGGTCTCTCCCATGCAGAGCGACTTTGGTCTGCTCTAATGTGAGGATGGAATTCTTGTAGCACCGAAAGGTTGTCTGTTTTGTGAAATATTTCTTTCTAAGTTCATTTAAGCACTCGAAATATTGTCCAAATTTAGAGATGTCATACCAGTTTTGTTCATACTCTAGCTTTCTTTACAGTTTGTCCCTCATATGTATAACTATACAGCAGAGCCGGTCAAAAGCCGCAACGCTCTCGCTCGTTACTTGTAAGCCACACCACTCTCGAGAGTGTGGCAACGAGAGTCTCGTGATCGAGAACTAGTACTCACGAGCGAGGCGACTCGAGAATTCTCGTAACTACAGACGGAGTAGTTGACGTATGATCCGTGGAATAAATTGGTTACGTAATAACTAGGAACAGCATTTTTAGCTTTTAATCTATTTTTATCCTTTTAAATCAGAAAGCTTCAAAGTACTTTTATGTTTCAAGCGGTTTGGGTGCTAATCTTATTAACCCTAAAAAAGTTAAATGGGACATTAAGATGTAAAACTCGCTAAACTAAAGTGTTGTTTTTTTTTCTTCAGTTCATTTGAATTAACAATTTTTGTTAGCAATTCATTTAGCTTTGTTTTGAGTGTACACGTGGGCTTATCCAGGGAAAGAAATCTCTTGGTATAGAAATTGCGTGAATGAAGAATGCGCCACTGACATTTTGCAATGTTGAAAGTTTTTTTTTTTTTTTTTTTTGCCTATAGGAATATATTAAAAACCAACAGGAAATTTGCAAATATGGCCGATTGTGTATAGCAACAGTGCTACCAAGTGAACTTTATTTTATGTGAGTGCTACATATTAAAACATGTACTTGGTATGTTAATTACAATGTTCTAGCACGCGTATACTATGTAATACATTGCTTTAAATTAATGTACATATTAATAGCATGCTACCGTGAAGTAAAGCAGTTTGCATATTTTTATCCTTATTATGTTTAACAGGATTTTGTCGTCTACTTGCTTAAATAGCTAAGAAAAAGGCAGGAGCATTGTTTAAAAGCCTAGAAAAAACTAGGAAAACTATTTCTAAACCTAAAGAGGTTAAAAGAAGATCATAAAAGGCTAAAACTGCATTAATAAAAAAGCTAAGTTCCGGGCCCTATTAATAACATTGTTTAACAGCACATACGTATATCCAAACGCGTTTACGGGTTTGAATCTGCGATATTAATGTTAATGACACACCTATCATTTGTGTTCCTGTGTATATAACATACTCAAATTTCAGATAAAATCGAAAATAGAATTACTTCATGCAACATAAACTTCTTAGGAGTACTAAAATATTTATACACTTATTTGTAATAAAATTGGACACCACGTACATTTATATTTGCAGATTATTTGATATGACATTTCATTTTTAACCCGTTCTCCAGCGTGAATTATTTAAATGTCATCCTGTCTTGGTAGGCTATCTAAATCTTAAATCATTTGAATAGATGAAATAAAAGAACTTACAGATCTTAGGGAAATATTGCTTTAGTATATGTTCTTCTCGTTTAGATAATCATGCATAATTTTATCAACTTTTAACCTATATTAACAATTTTACAGACGATTTCCTAATCACCTGAAGGAGTGCTATAGATTTGTCACCACTTCTGGTATGCTGCGTTGGCTTGCACCCGTCAACACAGTTCGTAACGTACCAGTTTCGTATATTTCTGCAGCTACTGTGATCTTGAATAACATTAATTTCCCTAGCGTTGCGATTTATAAACGGAATAACACTTCTTCATCGTATACAAAAGTTTTAGTGGACAACAGGGTTGCCAAGTTATATGACGGGCAAAATTTAGTTTTCACGGATGACGGATTTTTTGAGGGATATTATTAGTAGTTGTTAAGTAATATTATGTTGATATTTTTATAGAAAAACTGTCACGGATGTAAATCTTTGTGTACCTACAAGATAGAGTCTGTTAAGCAATGAAACAGCTTTATTTAGAGCTAACAGAAACAAACTTCTCGGATGATTGAACAACTCCGAAAACATGACACTGTGGTATATGGCCACGTGTGTTTATCAGAGTGGATTCTGATAGTACATGCTTTGCTGCATGTACGAACTTTTAGAAAAGAATGGTTAAATAATGCACAATTAAAGGAATGGCTGTTAGAGGTGCTCAGGGAACCTAGTAGAGCGCGGTGCTAATATTGCCAATGCAATGTAAATGTGCTCTTGTCAGATTTACTTTATCATGGAGATAATAAGAAACATCTAAAAGCAGTTGAATTCTTTTAACTTCACAGTCAAAAATACCATTTCAGCCTATTAAACACACGTATGAATGTGCAGCTACAGCTGTTTTCTCGTTGTTTACTTTGAACATCTTTCTGGCCACACCAAGAAAACTGTTTCAAAGTGCTGACCTTGCGTTTTAATTTTTATTTTTGAAAGAAAATACGGAAAGTACTAATTTCGATGGATGCTGACGGGTTTTTATGAGCTGGTGTGACGGAAAAAATAATAATGTGTTGGCAACTCTGGTGAGCAACGCACTCAACCTGGTTCAGCGGAATACGCTTATTATAATAAAATGCAGGTGAAAATTAACACATGCAATGCTTTCGGTTATTCAGTTTCATTTGATAGCTGAAAGGTGAATTTAAGTCATAAGGTCCAGGGAAGGTGTAACGTATAATTACAATAGGTATTTCTCTAATTTATGAGTAACAAAGTAGCACAGAGGAGAAACGTATACCTAGGCTTCAAATAATGTTTACATACTGATTTATAACAAAACTATAGATCATTTGTGTTCTGACTTTGCGAGTTTCTGCGCATTACACTGCGATGTTGCTATTAACAAGACTTGTGAGTCTTGCGAGTAAACGAGAATCTCGTAAGCTCATTCGTTAACTCTCTTTCTGCCAGCCATGCGTTCAGCTGTATCTACTGGCAGCGAAAGGCCCGGTTAGCGGCGGCGAGAAACGGGCGAGACTGACAGCGGTTTTGACAGGCCCTACTATACACGTCAATATTTTCGTACATGGGCATTCCCCCTAGTTCATATTTGAATTAACCTATCACTTTTTTGTTTTGGGGTATAATGCCGAAAGGGTTGTCTGCTGCATAATTTGAAATGTCGAAATATTATGGATGCTGTCTCATAAATTCATAGATATCTGTCGAAGTCTCAAAGATGATTGAGGCAGTATCCATATAGGCCAGGATAAGATCTTTTAGATTCGGTTTCTTATAGAAAAAATCGTCCTTTATGAATTTAGATTATGTCCAAAATTACCTCATCTATGTAGATAGGCTTATTCATGAGCTCTTCAACTCTGCTCAATTCTAACCCTTCAAGATTTTCATTGACTATATAGCTCCGAATGAAAGTCGGCCTAGCAGTCAGCTTCCTGACCTGCTTGCAAGACGCTCCAATTCGGAAGTCACTATATTTCCTCACACTTTCAATAAATTTCTCATATACGGAATTATTCATCTTTTTCCAAAGATTCTGTCCAAATTTGTAGGTTTCCCTTACACGTATTTCTGCATTTACATTAATATAGGTTTTAAGTCCATCCGATTGAGCATACAACACCACTCGGTGTATATTTTTTAAATATAGGCTGTAGATTTCTATAGTGCAAGTTGTAATTGTCTTTATTGTCCAGGGTTGCCAGCAGTGTCTTATATAGCCCCTGCGGTGGTATTTTACTTTTAGGACATAGAAGAAGCTCATTTTGGTAGTCGTGGATGTGGCTAGGATACTCTAAGTCAATTTCTAGCACATATCCCGCGGCTGAATCTATAGGTACAAAGCTGAAATCTTACTGATTATTTTCTTATTCTTTCAGCCATCTTAGATTACCCATAGGAAGGTGTGCCTTCATTAAACACCAATACAAATTATTTAAATCGTCGTATGCAATGTAGACATCTTTCTGATTGGAATCATAGCCTGAAACACACTTGTTGTTTGCTTTTATGTGTACATTCCAACTTCATAGCTCCCTCGAAAAACTCCAACATTTTCTGATCCATGACGTCGAGCTTCACCTTCATCGTCCTCAGCATAGCATCAAGGGCAAGCGCTGATAGTGTATAATACCAGTACGGGTCTAAATTGTACAGTTCAAGTGAGAAGCCCCTGAATTTCTCAAGGATATCAACTAGTAAGAGCGTATCGGTTTTGATGTATAAATCACTGTATTGACCTAGATTTTGAATATCAAATGTATCCCCCACTTTCTGTGCATGTCTCTATTCTTCCTCTGTGATGTTGTCAAACAAGTCCATTAGCGTAACACTGGTTTCAGCAAGGTTCTCTATTGAATCTATATAAGAGTACGGGTATATTCCCTTAGCTCTCACCAGCCCTTGTTGCTCAGCATTCTTGTATTCAGCGTTCTTTATCCGAAATTCCTCTTTTTCATGCATGCTAGCTAGACTAGAGAGCTTGCCGTCCAGGAATTTGTAACTATCTAGAAAGTGCCAGTTAATACACCTGTAACGCTTTGAGAACGCTATATACCGCTCTGAGGTGGTTGCTGTACAAGAAATAGGTCTATCATCATATGCGAGGTGCTCTATAGGAAATGGCTATAATAATGGCTCAGAGAATGAAACAAAAAAATCGGTATTAAACTAGATACCTTTCTATTAAAATTGCAGGCATTATATGCTGCTCCCAAGAATGCACCTCCCAAGTAATCATGGTCCCTGAATTTCACATTATGTTCCTCAAACTGCTTTTTACATATATAGTAATTACGAGCACTACGAAAATCAGACCAGACCTGAGCTGTCAACTTCATTTACTCTATCTTGCTATATTGCGATGCAACCATGTCGGCTATTCCTTTAAGCTCGATAAAGAAACTATTGATAGCATCAGAACCTATAAATGGCATACATTTAGATAACGAAGCGTCATTACGGTATTCTAGATTTAGCGATATTGACATTGCCTTGCGATGTTGTATAGCTCTGTTCCAGCTGTCGGATGTCAAAGGCTTATAGAGTGAACCTTTGCTAGTACACTTTCAATGTCAGCGTATACTATAAAACTTACAGGCGTATCTTTTGAATAGAATGAAAACAGGATAACCTAATCCCTTGCAGGCTTTTTATGAACTTGAAACTTTTTTCACCTAAGCTGATGTTTTTCTAGAAGTTCTTCTTTTGTGAAATGTCCTATGCACGGGTCACAGATCCAGTGCTTGGTGGTATTCTTTGTGAATTGCCTCTGTAAATTTTGATGTATTTTTAATTAGACAGTAGTGAGAGTTCTCCCCCTCTGTGATCATTAGCAGATTCACGTGATGATTCTCCTTTATTATAGGTTGGTAAAGAGAAAACACTGTATGGTTATCGCCTGGGCCAAGTACAGCAATTGATGTTCCTGGATTTTGAGTTTAAAATTTCTGCAAGTTCATGCAGTCTCACCGGAAATTCAATACCTGTATAATTGAACTCTGTTAATAGTTTTCCATTGGATATCTGCTAATGATTTCAGAGCGTACCTGCAGGATACTTTGAGACCGGCAAGCACCATATAAAACACATTTTATCGTCATTCTTTATATTTACTATAGCGCGTTTGTGTTTTATAGTAGCGGGTGGCTCTATGTAGCGTGATGCCACGAGCGGTGTAAAATAGTTCCCGCTATTTACTAGATAGTTGACAGAAAGTAAAGATTTGCTTCTTACTTGATCTTGAAAATTTGAAACATTTTCAAGTACTTCACCCATCATGGAGGAGAATAAAGAGTAAAGGTTAGTCGATTGTATTCCCAATTTAATACTACTTTTGAAATGAATGGTCTAAATATGGTCAGAATCCGGAGCCTGGATCATGTATGTCAGCTATAATGGACAAATGAATTTAAACCCAGAGTGATTTGTGGCCAATTTTGAGCTCATTTCATCAATCAATAAAGGCCTGGATATCTCTACGAATACCTGGGGATCATTGATATTGACAGTGTTCGCTATTACTGAATTAAAGATTCGACCTTTAAAGGCCTTCTCTATAACTGTACACTCTAGTTGGCTATGACCTTTTATATATCGGAGTGTGCTGGCATGCTATCATACCTGTCACTTGTGTCAGAGTCCGATTCGCGAGGTCTCTTGCACCCTCGTGACTCTTGTAGAGATCTTAGGCGAAGACCAGCTCCTCCAGTTCGACGATTTCCATCGCGGCATTACAGATATTGTCCGGTGTGCATGAAGATGGGGATCCGCATATTCGTTATATTCTGCTGCCGGATCGGTCCTGGCAGCTGATGGCTAGCTGGGGCGCGCTGGGCCAACCAGGATACCATAGAATCATCCCACATCTCATCTTCCGAAATTTCCTCCCAAAGGGCGCTCTGTGCTTCGGTGTTATCGGGAGGATGAATTGAAGGACAGCAGAGATCTCATCACACTGGTCAATGACGTTCTCTGTAAATATAGAAATCAAATCAAAGTTGCTTTTCTAGTCTTATAATGACAACTATTATAAGTGACTGCATTATTTCGCGGCGATGTAAAATCTTATCATCTAGAGAATTCAGAGTCTCATCCAGTGGACTCATCTCGTCAGTTGGCTACGTTTGCATTGGGTTGCTCTCCTCTCTCATGCACCCGTCAAACCGGATCACTGATGGCCTGTTTTCATTTAGTGCTAGGCATTTTGAAATAGTAATAATAAAGTTAATTTTATTACTTATATCAATTATAAGAATAATAATAATAATAATAATAATTATAATAATAATATTAATGATGATAATTATAATAGTAGTAATCATCATACCATGTAATATATAAAGAAGTCGTTACCTATATTGGGAGTTGCATGTTCATTATCGGTCTGTGGGAGTGTAGTTTCTTGCATGCGAGTGGCGTTTGGTTCATGTTCACTAAATACGGGCATATTTTGAATGGCTTGTTCCATCGCAGGGGTCCTCACGTCAGTTACCGGCTGGAATGGTCCGGATGTGTTGTCTAGCATACTGCTCGATGACATGTTCTGACCCTTAGCCGAATCTCGGAGGGTTTTCACGTATGCATTGTGGCGGGAGTTTTATGGTTTGTATTCCATTTTATGGCAGGATTTGGAAGGATAAGAAGGGCTTAAGAGTAGGATCTCTTTTAGGGATTTTCTCAGGTTATGAGTGAAGAAAACAATCACTGTAACTTTTTTTTTTTTTTTTTTTTTTTTTTTTTCAGATTACCCCAGTTCATCCATTTCACACACATTAAATTATTTGTCCCCTCTGACTTCCGTTTTCTCATTTACTAATGTTATTCCCCCACACTGAATAAGTTTCTTACAATTAAACTTTTGCAAATTTACCCTATTTTCCAAATATTCCCTGCTCTAATTCCCAGGTGAACTCGAAGAAATAACTCTTTGTCCACCACTCACTTTCCTAAAATAAAGACACACATACTTTATATAGCAGCACTGAAGTTAAAACTTATTTTGCAATATGCCACATGTCTGCTCAACACCACTGATAATTTATAAGTAACTTCTTCCCTTCTACCATTCGTGACCGTAACCTCCCTTTGGGACTAGACAAATTTCTTATGGCCCCTCCTATTTTCTATGATCTGACACGAATGGATCCGAAGTTAAACATTTCTTAATTTCTATTAGTTACTCTTTTCTGTCAAAGGTTTTTCCAAATCGGTCTCCTCTCACCAAATAAGTTTGGCACCGCAGCAAAAGCATTTGACTTCAGTTTGCTCCCTTCAGGTCCAAAGTACCCTTGGTCATTACAGTTTAATGTTTCTCCTTTGTCACACACTGAACACACAATTTCCACAATTCCATTGTATATACGTTCTGCTAATGACTTTCTGACCCACGTTACCAAACACACTTTTCAGCTTATATTCCTAAATCTCTGGTTTTTCCTTTCAGCAATTATTTCTTTTCATGTGCAGAATACATATTCTTTACAATTTTTAACATTTATTGCTTATTCTAATGTATTTCCTTTTAATATCTTTAATCACTTATTTATTTTGTTGCTGTAATCTTTTCCCCCCGTTCGTTTATATTCGTTTGCTAATTAGTTTTATTTCCTTTATTATATTTTAATGTAACTTATTCCTAAGAAATGAGTATTCTACATTAAATGCCCCTCAAGCGAGGTGTTAATTTCAACTGTTGAAATTCACTCGTCGCTTGAAAACCCACTGCAGAGTTATCCGTAGTTTTCTGTTTCTTCACATAGTGTTTAAAATATTTATACCCTTTTTGGGAGTCATCAGAGGGGAACCCTTATTTACATAAATTTCTTATATTTTAACTTGACCTATTTAACAAAATTTTACTTTTCTTCCTGAAGTGTGAAGTTGTATAAACTTCCTATAAGAACTTGTATTCTCTTTGTCACTTGTATCTTCTTGTTGGTTTAAATGTGGCTTATAAGAGAAAATTTCCTTTCACTGTTGAACACGCATTTTTTTTATTTGAGAAAGAATTTCACACGTTTGTATTATCATACGTCACTCAAGGTCGTTGCACCTGGCTGCGAGAAATGACTGTTTAGTGCTTTTACGAGTGAATGCTTCATTGTCTACACAATGTGTGGGCATTTTTTTATTTTAAACCGTTTTCCTAGCCCCTGTGACTCAAGGTTGAGAATTAATTTAATACTAAATTCTTAGCCTACGTCACATACATAAATACAAAAATACATACAAAGATACCCTTATAAAGTTACATGTCAATACCCTTTTGTATTTAATCTGCATTCAAATGACATTGTAAACCCTCTAATTTGCAAGGCTTTAAATCAAAGTAGCTACTCTACGATGTACATCATCAAGTTTGAATTACTCTTATTTAAGGTTGTTTCTTCTATTATTTCTGACTCATTTTATTTCAAAATCTCATTAACAGGATTTTTGTGAATTTAATGTGATAGCATTGTTGCCTTTTATAAAATGCATAGGTTATTACATGTGCTTGGTGAACCCTTCATTTTATTTATCATGTTCCTCCTATTCCCTAGCCGCCTACATCTCAGTACACTTGTTTACATCTTAAATCATGTTACATATGTAAATTATTTAAGTTATACATTGTCACAGATTATTTCCCTTGCTTAATTTACTTTTGTTGACCCTGCCCTAGCATATGTTAGTGATTTACGTCCTTCTTTTCCCAACATATACAATACGTCTTTACATACTTTTTTGCGAATTTGAGGCACTTTAATGTATCTACGGCCGCCCTGAAAGTACACCCCTATTTTGCACCATTGAGAGATCAGCTGACCAGATCTGGCCGTACAAAATCCTGTTTTCTCCCTTACATAAATTACCATTTCTCCCATACATTTTAACATTTTAATCTTCGTCGTTAACTTAAGCTTTATTAACCCTCCTTTGCAGTCTCATTTTAAGTGCATGTTACATAAAATATTAACACATTTTACATATAAAATACAATTGTCAGGCTTGTACAAGTTCACTGTTCTTTGCTCTCTCAACCTTTAAGTTGTGTCCTTAAGTTTGGCCGTAGTAAAAAATGTATATACCTAATAAGCCATAAATCTTGACTGAGTTGTAAGAAAATACAGAAAACATAAATTTTGATCTAATTAAGCCAATTCGCTTCCCTCATTACGAAAATTTTCATAATGGATTTTCTCGGACATTTGGAGGTACTTTAAACTGTTTCAAAAGAGATATATTGTACCTCCCAATTATTTTCCCCGTCCTAGGGTGCGTTACCTCAAAAGATCGATTACTAAGTACTTTAGTAATCTTAGCAGGGCCGTGCCAAAGGAGATGCATTTTACTCATCAACTTCTTCAATTTCGAAGATAGACGATATGCTTTATATATCACCAACGTTCCCAGCTCCGGATTCCAAGGTTTAGCGTATCGTTTTCTGTGTTTGTAGCGTTGCTCAATACGGCGCACAATTTGCTCATATGCCAGTTTTAAGGTCCTCTCCTCGTCGTATTCTTCTTGGTAGGTCAAAGTTGGTGGCATTCCCGTGACAATTTCTTCCGACTTCTGTCCCAAGTGTAGCAGTATCGGGGAAATTCCTGCATTTGCGTTTGGCACATTATTGAAAATCTTTTCAACTGTTGCTAAGTGCTTCGTCCACGCTGTGTGCTTTTTGTGACACATAATTCTCAAGAAACAGCCTAGATCGCGTATCTGCTCACTGGTCCTGGGCTTACTGGCGGGAATGTTAAGCACGCCCTGTTTAGTTTAATGGAGGCTGGTGGTAGCCGGATGTGCTACCTCCGCCACTGTCACTTTAACAGTTCGTGTTGTTGCCGAACCACGTGGTCTTCCTTATGGCTCCATCGTTTGTTGGCGCTTCCTTTCTTTGTTCGTTGCTCATTGTTCCGGCAATCCTCGGCCATTGTGTGGTTGCGTTGTTTCATGTTTCATTGTTCTGTTGCCGTTGGTCCTTTCTTGGTGAGTTCCATTCCCATTTGCTGGCATGGTTTGGCTGTGTTAAAGCGGGCTGTTCTGCGGCGATCTGCTCTGTTGGCGAAAATCAGGCCTGCGCCGGTTGTCACCCCAACGCTGTCTGTGGTCGCCCTGTTGGCTGAGATTTACATGGTTTATTCTGTGCGTTCTTTGTTGTTCTCGCTGGTGCATCGACCTTTGTAGTTCTCTATACTTTCCCTGTGCATGCTGGTATGCTGGGCGTGGTCGCTCTGACGTTTGGTATGGTTGGTTACGTCCACTATTGCCTGTGTAAGGGTGTGCCCTTAACCCACAAGAATGAGTCTCCCTTAGTCTGTCAGCTGTTTGCTCTTGCTCCTGCAGTGCTGTCAACAAATCTAATGTTTCTGGAATTGTTGTCGCCCTTGCCACAATTAAATTGTTGCAAATGCTGGGCGGAACATGCCTAGCTATCAGTCTGACAAATTCTTCCTCACCCATCGGTGGTTCGAGTAATATACTCTGTTGTGCCAAAGTTAAAAAATAATCTATAATCGGCTGTCCTCTTCCTGGGATGTATCGCCCATTACTTATTTTACTTTTAACTGTGTGTTGAGTTGTACTGTTCCAGTACTTTAGCAAAAAAAAAAGTTTCTAAATTCTATGTAACTTGCATGCTCTCCCACTGCCAGCCTAAACCACGATAGTGATCTACCTTGCAAACAATTCTTAACAATTAACAGTTTTAAGTGTTCTAGGACCTGTTTCAAATGAAGATAAGATTCAAGATCCATGATGAATCTTTTCGCATTGTCACGCGTATCGACATATTGAGGCACGGCTATCTCAGTTAACAAATTGTAGTGTAGAGGCAAAGTATGGTGAACTGGTAAGTTATTTAACCTAGATGAGGAACCCTGAGTCACATTATAAGTTGTTGAAGGATATACAAGAGCAGCACTCTCTACTGGTTGTACTTCCTCAGGCATGTGTGCACCAGAGATTGCAATGGGCGTGGTCGAGTGATTTGACACATGACTCTCCTGAAAATGCGCCACTGATTGTTTCAAATTAGCAATCTCTCGTGAACACATATTCAACTGATCATTTGTTGCTTATAGAGATGCAAGAGTTTGCGCGGCAGTGAGATCAAGTGTTTGTTTTATAGCGTTGAATTCCGCTGAATTTTGGGATTTTATTTCCTCGCAAACTGCTTGCATTTCCCTTCGCAACTGAGCATTCATTTGTAAAGCTAGTCATTTCTTCTCGCAATGCTGTATTCTGCTGTTGCAAGTCATACAGTTGTGTACGTATATTTTGCACATCAGCCTGCACTGTTACATTTTCTAGACGTACACTGTCTAGTACTTGGGTTTGCTGGCTGATGTGGGCTTACAAAATGGGGGGAGAAGAATGGACTTTCGCGTTGTTGCCACACTTCAGAGTAATATTAAAAAAATATAAGTTTTTTACTATCCTCCAACTTGTCGGACAGCTGCAGAGGTTTGGATAGTATGGCTCAATCCATATATATTTGAGGAACTGGCCTGAGTGACCTTCGTTTACCGCTTTTGCTCATCAGCGGAGACGGTGAGTGGATCGTACTCATTGAAAGGGGTAAAACTAAGGTCGCTTAGGCCAGTTCTCCGCTGGGGTATTTTAATTTGAAATAGCGCCCTTAAGTTCTGCAACTCTGTTAAAGCACGAAGGGATATCTGCACACGAAAATTCGCGGCAGTTGGGCCACCTTATATCTTTGCAGTCGTTCTAGTTCGCTCGGTATGTAGTGATTTCCAACACAGACATTGAGTAAACTGCTGAATTCTGTTATCGGAGATTCCTGTTTTTTTTTTTTTTTTTTTTTTTTCACTGAACAGATTAGCAGGTTCCTTGTCATACTCAGTGTCTTGTACATGAGTGCAAGTGTCTATGTATCGGTTATTTAAATAACAATATCTCTGATTTTTAGGACTGATACTAGGCAGATCCCTAAAACACAAAAACCAGTTACTCATGTCCTCTCTTTATTTACTTATTTTTTGCGATGGTAATTAAGTGGAACAATGAATCGTTTACCAAGGAAATGAAGCTTTCCTGTATGATAGCAAAAGCTTAGCAACGCCTTAAATTTTCTGTTAACTGCAGATAGGGAAGGTTTAAGTTAGTTCTTTATTTCTACTGTTAAATTAGGAAATATGGACAGGTGTCTTTCTGCAGCAGGCGGTTCACATTAGTCTAGTTGTTTAGTATATAATAATGATGCTAGAAAAGTGAGCGCAGAAGGTTTTATTTTTAACAACAAAACATTTAAATCCGAGTATTTAAACGAGTTTAAGAATATAACAAATTCGTAGTATTTTATTTTGTTTACACATCTATCTTTTTAATATCTCGTACCATTTGTATAATATTAATAATAATAATAATAATAATAATAATAATATATAACAATATTTTTATTATTATCATCATTATTATTGTCAACTGCATTACCACCATTATTAATATCATCGCAAATTGTATATTGGGTCTCCGTTTAACCCTGAGGCTATGTTAAACGATATAAGTAGAGAAGGCAGGTTCATATTTTCAGTAAGAAGACCAACACCCGTTATTGTATATCAGTACATTCAACCTGTTGGTTACAGATATCACCAGATTGTGATATTTTCCTGGACGCCGCCTTACACTCCTCAACACATCTATGACATGATTCGAAAAAAGCGGCTACTGTTCTTGCTTGTTGAGGTTCGATGCATTATACTTCATATATTCACGATCACAACTAAATCGTGTGGCTTCATCGGCCAAAGTTTTAAAACCTTGGTAGTGTTTGAGGAGTGGACGTTGTCATGTAACGTGCGTATTTGAGGAAGTCCTTCACAGAACACACCTCTCAAACACAGACTTCAACTACGGTGGTGTGTTTTTTGATCCATTCTGGAAGATATCTAATACAAATTCCCCAACACCAGCATCTGACCTCTAGCCCCAGTATTTAAACTGATTCTCCCAATCCCCTTAATAACTATTACATGCTGGGGAGTACAGCGGGTGTGATGAGTCGTCAAAGTATGAATTGCCCGTCAACGACGGAAAAGTGTGTCTAAGTAACACTGCTGGAAATCATCTGGTACCAAAAGTTATAGACAGGCGATGTCCTGGCATGAAACTTTCTTTCTTGGTTGCCTTCGCTGCCATGCAGACGTTATCGAACAGTAGACGCTGCGGCTGGCAGACCCAATTCCCGGCGAGTTGCAGCTGCTGACAATAAATTACTGTTTGTGTTAGCTTGGTTTAGGCTAAACTCGACTCCTCAGTGGTTTTATTATCTGGTCAAGTTTCGGACATATTGTTCCACCTTCGCTCTATTCCTGAAAACGCTGAATACAGTGTTTGACCCAAACTTCAAACTTCTCTGCCGACTACATTAGCGATTTCAAAAACGGGTGGGTCTACTTCTCACATCCCAACATTTCTGCTTCTGATTTACCTCTGGCAATTTGGCAATTCGTTCTTCGCTAATAGAAGTGTGTCAAAGTTTTTCTATTTCATAGAATCCTACAGCCCTTGGAAGTGCGTCTTCTAAGCAAAGTACAGTTGTCGTGCGAATGGTTTAATTACCACATAGGCCACTTATATGTGTTGCAACACAATACAGAGATTATGGTGGTCCCCAAGCCCATGCATGGTAAGAAAATGTTTTTCTTGTAGCTGTGTTGCGTCAACTGCACCCATGTCTGTCCACTATTTTGACCATTTGATGAAATAGGAAAATCAGTTCCTCACAAAAATGCGTTAAAGGTAAATTAATATTTCACAATGGTAACTGCAAACTGCCATATAAATCGACGTTACTTATGAAGAGTTTAGTTGCTGAATTATAACACTTCAAAATCTTTACTTAGAAGTCACGTGTATCAACTATTTTTCTTCTCGCTAGTAATAGGCAATTGTTAATGAATACGCATATTGTGTTTACTCAAATTAATAATTCTGTACATTAGAGCTCCATAAATTCACTTAGCTCTTTGGTATAATTATTTGAATACCTCCTAATTGTAGCCGTGTGCCATTAATGACTTTGCAGAACTAAGCATTCGCAGTAGCTATTCATTCTTACGTAATATTGAAATGTTGAAGCTATAGAAAAACATGTAGGTCAGGTGTCACAAATTCGATTGGTTTTGTGGCCGAACAAATAGGCCTGCTCCGTGCATGTAGTGAACAAACACGTGGCAGTAGGGATTTTGCCACTTCCATGTATAGTGCGTCCTATGCTAGTTTATGATGTCGGGAATAGAAAACAATCCAACATGCAAGTCATCGACTTTCACGTTTATGCCTGCCTACGAGAAATTTTGCTTATTCACAGAAAGTGGCGGAATAAGTATTTCGATTTCGACAAAGTTCTGCACTCAGAAAATTCTGTTTGCAGAGTCAATTCGCAACCCATGCAAGTGAGTATGCCAATTATCAAGCAGAAGAACGTTTCTTTTAAGTTGTTTTCAATCCCAATTCATTACCAATTCATTTTCACCGCTATAAAAGTGAAAGTTTTTCGTTTCAAATCAATTCTTATACATTTGCAATGCACTGCGATGAAAATGGTATTAACCAAGTTAAGGAACCTGTTTTATATGCTAATACTATATTAATTGTCATCATTTTGTTTCTATGACAGCTAATTAGGACCAAATCTACGAAAATGCGTTTATGCTGATATCCGAAGTATAAATGCCAATGCAAGGGACATAAGGGAGCAATGCTTTAACCAACCATGAACCTACAATAAGCGTGTTAACCTATGAAATGTTCAAACGCAAAATGTTGCAGACCGCCACAGCACTGAACAATCATTTGTTCTTGCTTTTATCGCAGTAGACATGTAGTGCGCAGTAGGCGACTCGTAGGGCTATTGAGCAAATTTGCTCTCTTTGCATAACTCAGCTGGTGACAACTGGTGTAGGTGATATAAATTATTTGTGTTAATTTTTTGCTTTTATATAGTAAAAATAACTGTAACTGCTGTAGTATCTCACAGTTAATAACGTTTGAAATTTTAATCTGTCGCTATTAGAAATGCCCAAAATGCATCTCGGTGAGGTTTCAACTGTGTGGGAACGGTCAATAAAGCAATTCTCATTTGTAAAGACTGAGGATTCAACAAAGGAAGAATAAAAACAGATGGTTTTACACCCTTAATTGGAACCAGGTTTTTCAGCGCGAGTGTCAAGCAAACCGCCAGCTTATCCCATATTCAGGGTTATGCTGTTACTCAAACGCTTTTCTCTTTGTTATATTATTATAGACGTGCTATATGTTATAGTAAAAGGAGAATGATTAAGTTTTTCTTGGCTTTCAGAGCATATTAGTAAAGAATAGTTAAACAGCGGCTTTTTGATAGCGAAAAAAATGTTCTTCGCTAGTTACGTATCTTGTATTACCTCAATAGCTCTAGGCAATGTTTATTCAGTGCTTAATAAAAGACAACTATTATCAATGAGTAACACGGTTTCTGAATTCTTTATCTTTATTTGGACGCTCACTATGTTGGTCACTTTTGGGGGAATAGTGAAAATGGCATCTGTCAAAATTTGCTTATCTGCAACTCATAAAATTGCAAATGGTGCTACCACGGTGCATTTCTACTAGTTCAGAATTATACCTTCGCGTGTCTTTGCGATAGGGGGGGATGGCGGGGGGAATGACGGATCTATACATTGCCATCAGCGCCACTCGATTTTAAATAACAGAAGTGCTAAACCGCAAAGAAAGTAAGATTTAAAAAATCATTGAATAAACAAAGCCAGACGTTTGTGTGTAATGCTCAGGAATATGTGCAAAAGAATCATCTAGAAAACCCTTCAATATAAAACACCAGGAATAAAAACCTGTAGTGTCCTTTCATCTCATAACATGTTACAAATAACTTGTAGTGTGATAACAATTAATTACCAGGTACTGCTGGACCAAAGGATACAAACAGACGTTAAACTTAACAAATATAACCTAACAATGAGAAGGGGAGAATCCCCCCCCCACACACACACACAACTAACTGATTATTGCAAACTTTAAGCCTTTCGAAAGCCAGAGTAAGTCTGAATAGGGATTAAAAGATTAGGTGTTAAATGTGCCACACTTGCCCGGAGTTATTCATCGATATGCCCAGTATTGAATTATTTTGTCGGAGTTTTTCCGATCTGCTGAAATTGAAAACGAGAGGGGGATGCAGCCGAACTGCCACAGATGTGAGTTTCGAGATCCAAATAGAATTCCGAAAATGTAAAGGGACAGCTGTGTTATAGATTTTCAATAGAATCTTCAATGCTGTTAGCCATTACGCGTGTCAGATTTTACCTAGTTTGCATACATTGTCGGTTCATTATCCTATGGTATGAGAGGAAATGCCACACAGCACCGCATATTAGGTTTTAGTTTGAAAATTGAAACACTGAGAGATGACATTGTTTGCGTTGTTTACGAATGCGTCTGATGAATCGAGATCTCACCGCAAATATTTCCGCTCTTACCTTAAGCTAGCCATAACCGATCTAAAATAAAAATAGTTATGATGATAATAATAGTGACAACAACTACAATAGTAATGATAATAATAGCAACAACAACAACAATAATAATAACAATAATAATAATAATAATAATAATAATAATAATAATAATAATAATAATAATAATAATAATAATAATAATAATGGTGATGAAGCCTTCTTTAATTGAGTGGCTTAAAACAACCCTACACGTCACCCTAAGCACAAAACCGATTATACTTCGTCAGAGCCTTTTGAAACAAAGGAACGAAGAGATAAGGTTCTTACATAGCTGCACTGGCGGCTATCTCAAAATGCCTAAGCTCACCTCTTCCACTGTCACTAAAGACTCTGACCAAGGAATAACCACGATCATAAATAGTTTGGAGCTTATTGCTAAAGCCCGAATGTTCAGGCATTTACAACAATCAAAATAGGCAGAGGGGAAAGCAAAATAAAACGTAAGAAATGCACCATTACTTTAATAAAGGAACGTTAAAGAAGTCGGTCCGATATTTATTGTCTGAATAATATTCTACTTGGAAAGTCTAAAGGCCGTGGTGGCTTTGTGAAGCGAGTCAATCTCTTGAGGGCTGAGGCTGCCTCCAAGGTATTTTCACACACTCTGTGGTGTCTGGTGGTGGATGATCTGCTGAACAGTCTCAGGAGGGGGGGTGGTCCTGTTCAAGGCTATGCCGATGACATTTGCCTAGTAGCAAATAGAATATTTCCATTAGTGATTTTGGATCTCTTATATGACTCCCTAAATAATTTGCAGGAACTCTGTAAGGAAAGAGTTAATTCGGGAAAAACTTGTTGCACGAATTTTCGGATACGATTTTTCGCAAGGAGGAGGACAGTGCCTTATATTTAGAATCACTTCTTTTGCGGAAGAAACCTAAAATATCTGGTTCGGATAAGTACCTAGGTACTTTCCTGAATGCTGGACTCAGTTGGAAAAAGCAGATGGAACATATAAAAGAAGGCCCACAATACCTTAGTAATTTTGTGAACCTTCCTCCTTAGAATTTGTTTGTGAGGGAGGTGGTTAGGGTCAGTATGTACCGTCTTCAGTCTTTAGGTGGTACTGGTTTAAGCTTTCCTTTAAAGGTACTCCCTATTTTAACAAGCTTCAAGAGATATTTTCCATTAACCTAATGGGAGGGGATTTTATACGTACTGTGTGAAATTTAAGTACAATTTTTGCAATGGTAATACTTTTCCGGTAGGAGCGGATACCAGAGAAATGGTCTTCCCTGAAAACCTGGGATCAAAATTAGTTCTCCAATGGCTCCCGGTTAGTGGGCAGGATCTGGATCTCTAACCAGCTTACAGGTCCCCTAGGTGGATATGATACTGTTTTTCAGTCTGATATATACCAGTCTATGTAACTATGTAGCATATATTTTAAATATGCTTGGCAAACGGGTAAACGCGACTAACTGATCGGATAAAAGGCAGTTAATGGCCTTAAAGCCTAAAAAACCACTTACAAATTGACGTGGGTTAAAAGACGTTGGATGGACTCTGTGCCAACTACCTTTCACCCTTGTTTGGGATCTTGAACATGGTGGTTTTAGAGGTAACGCGATGGTGGAACATCCTCGGAATGAGGGGCTACAGCCTTAATTTAATAGAACCCGAGCCACTTTGTGACAAGCCTTCAAGAATTATAAGACAATCCAGTTAAACGTTTGGAGCCATTTTGAGTTTTAGAATAAATAAACTGCTGCCAGACAAGTGCATGTATTTATTTCAAGTAAGAGCTGTAAGGACAGTGATATTCTTTTGAATTGAACTAGATATAGCCCAGGGAAGGTTTTTGCTACTTTACGAGTCATACTCATAACACACTGCGTAATGGAATTTATGCAGTAGAGAATATGACACCTCCACCTCTGCGTGTACGAATGCATAAACATATGCATCCTTAGGCTTGTTTTCTTGGAATTTGAGGGTAAAAGAAGTGCAAATATCAAAGATGTGGTCAGTCTAAGAGGCACAAGAGCTCTAAGAGCGTACGTATGGGCTTCCTGACATCACTCAATGTTTCACAATTATCATCATGAATTGGCAGTTGCAATTCAAATAGGCGGATAGACCTCATAAAAACAAAATAAAATACTGGTTTTATGAATCCAAAAGTCAAAACACGATTGATTATATGTACATAAAGTTTGATGTGTTACCATCCAGTAAAACGGGATGGGGTGGGGTTGGGGAATAAACATTTTGCTTAATATCCCGCCTCTATTTCTTACAATTAATCTTTGGTAAAACGAAATAGTTTATGACGAAAATTATAAACATGATAATGTTTGTAATCATAAGCATTAGTGTATTGCTAATAGAAAATTAATGTCGTTTTTGAATTTATTAAATATTATTCTTGTTTGGAGCTGAGTTACTCTATCTTTCAATTAGGACAGACATTAACTACTTTCTTATCCTATTTAAGCTGGTTTTCGCGGCGTTGCATTCATGAATTCTACAAGTTAAGCGTTGAAAATAAGGATAGGGTGAGGCTTTAAAAGGCGTGAGTAGCCTGTTGTCTTCGCTGCCTCTGTCCAGATGTGCATATTTGTACGCTAGGGATTGTAAATATGGGAAATATATGTGTTTTTAAGATATCCTATAATTTACATCGAACCTTGTAATAAAACTCTAAAAATTTGTTTCCAGTTTGATATAGGAATACCTACAGTTGTATGTACAAGGGTTTAAATTAAGAGTAAAGATAGCTATCAAAAACCCAAAGCGTTATAGGATTGAAAATGAGGGCTAATGTAGCTTTTGTAAGTTATCCTATGGTTTTATTCCAGGTCCTACAGTAATATAATATGTTTACGAAATAGGTTAAGAGACTCTAAGAATAAGATTTTGACTACAGTTGCTCAAAGAATTTAAATAGCTTTTTATGGCAAATGATTGTTGTAAATTTAGGGCATCCATAGATAGTCAAAATTCACATGCTACAGCTATTTATAGATCGTACAATAGAACTATTTCCTAATATACTATTTTATAAAGCAGCGATTTCCTCAAAACCATATTTTCACGCTTTCAAAATGTCCCACCATCTTAGTTTTGTTTAAATACAACTAAAATTTCCCAGAATGTGCAGTAGTATGTGTTGCAATATTATAGGCAAAAAAGTATCCTACCATGAATAGTAACTTGTAAACAATTATGAAAAAATGATTAACTTTAGAGATGGAAATGTCTAACAATTTAAAAAAGTTTCATAATTCGCTAATCAAAGTTGTTATTGAAAAATCACATGTATAGTTTTTGTGTATGGCTCAAAGCTCGAATTCTAAAGATTCAAAAATGTTTTCTAAACATTTGAGGCGTGTGGAACATTTTGATTATACAATCACATTATTAATACAATGTACAAGATAAATTATATTTTACAAATATTTATCCAATTTGAATGACATTTAATGGCATATTCAAATTAAAATAACCGCAATGCAATAACAGTAAAAATTCCAGAAACCTTTATACAAGAATATAGATATTTGAAATGTCACTGACAGTGTCGTTGAACGATGCATATTCACTTTTAGATAGGTAAGCAATTAAAACAAGGCTGCAGAGGTTTCTAAAATATGTAGCGTTGATCTTTTGTACCACAGTCTAAAACTCAAGCATGTCAGATTTGTTGATTCATACCAATAAATTCTCTTGATAATAAACTTCAGAAGCAACATATGTTGATATCGACTTATGCAACTTTTTCACTCGAAAAACGAATTTGCAAATGTTGAACCATGGATCTCTGGAAAAAGCCTATAAAGGCATAGGATAGCATTATAGCTCAATGACACGACAGCTCACAGGGAACCTTGGCCTACTGCCCGGCCGCTGCGTCCACCATCTCGGTCCATGACAGACGTCCTGGATGGGGTGCAGTATTGAAGGGTGAGACATGATCAGCACCTCGAATCCCTCCCGGCCGGTTTATACGGTCCTCAAGACCTGGAGCCGCTACTTCTCCATAAAGTAGCTCCTCAATCGACCCCCAGGGACCTCATGAGGCTGAGTGCACCCCGGTCCAGGTCTCACAGCGGGGGAAAAATCCCCACTGGTGGAATCGAACCCAGGTCTCCCGCTTGGTAAGCAGCTGCGCTACCACCGCGCTAAGGAGACGACCATAGGATAGTATTATCAATACTAAAATAATACAAGTCGGCTGATGAAAATCGTGTTTTACCACTTTATCGTAAAATAAATTTAATTACACTACATTGTATTACAATCTAGGATCCTGTTTTGAGATTAGACACAAAGTCTAACTCTAGAATGTAGATCAAGTCAGAAATTGCATTTATTGACTAATACAATTTAACACAATTGACAAATACAAATTAAATTACATGTCTGTTTCCAGTTTAGGTTAGTCACCTGCCATATACACGGTAAAGGACCAAAATATACGCTGATATTCAGTTTTAATGAAGCACTTTAAATTGAGTGACAATTATAAAATCCCCCCGAAAACATTAATGTTTTAAAACTATTTCTGTTAAGAATAATAGAAAAAGGTCGGTGATGAATTATTTGTTAAAATCATTGGAGTGGTATTTAGTTTACCCTACGTGTACATAAACATGCACATTTTCTCTTCATTAAATTTGGTATACAGATATTAAAACCTGTTTACTTTTATTGCTCCATTCATATTTAAATAAGTGTGTTCAGTTTGATTTACTCTCAATTAAAATTTCGCTCTAAATACAGGAAATGACTGTCTTGGGTATTAAACATACCTAGTAGAGTTTATACCACTGCCATGTTAAATGTAACAACAAATCCTCAGTGGCATCTGAAATGATGCTTATTCCACTCTGGGATGAGTCTCTAGGTGCCCATCAAGCACGACTTTTGCACAACTTGCTAACAAAGGTGTCTGTCTCCATTTGAGAGATTTTCTACAATCTGTGAAAGATTCAGTTCATAAACTGAATGCTCTCCTAGAGATCTATCTCTGGTTACTCATTTCACCCGATATTTTTAAAGAATGAACACAATTTATTTGCCTACATGCCTTGCCCACCATATATTCTCCGCAAATATATTGCTGGCATAATAACCATGAAAATAAAGCATGATGGTAATTAGAAGCCGAATTACGAGTATTCAGTTGCACACTCATCCTGAAATGTGCAAAATATATCCCTGTGGAATAGATTCACTTTAATTACAGGTCACGCTATCCAGTCATATTTAACCGCCGTTGTCGTGCGCAGGATGAGTGAATGGGTTTACACAATTACTGTCATCACCAACGTACTTGCTCGAATCTCCCTACATCACAGAGATGTATGTGTGTATGTATGTGTGTATGTATGTATGTATGTATGTATGTATGTATGTATGTATGTATGTATGTATGTATGTATGTATGTGTGTATGTATGTGTGTATGTATGTATGTATGTATGTATGTAAGTACAATGTGTGTGTATGTAGGTATGTATGTGTGTGTAAGTATATATGTATATATGTATGTATGTATGTGTGTAAGTGTATATGTATATATGTATGTATATATGTATGTATGTATGCATGCATGCATGCATGTATGTATGTATGTATTTATGTATGTGTGTAAGTACATATGTGTGTGTGTATGTATGTATGTAGGTATGTATGTATGTGTGTGTAAGTATATATGTATATATGTATGTATGTATGTATGTATGTGTGTATGTATGTGTGTGTAAGTATATATGTATATATGTATGTATGTATGTATGTATATATGTATGTATGTATGCATGCATGCATGCATGTATGTATGTATGTATGTATGTATGTATGTATGTATGTATGTATGTATGTATGTATGTATGTATGTATGTATGTATGTATGTATGTATGTATGTATGTGTGTAAGTATATATGTATGTATGTATGCATGCATGTATGTGTGTATGCATGTCTCGTACAGTCTAGTTTAGAATTCGAAATTTCATTCCATTTCACAGCATTAATTATTTCATTACATGCAATGCACACAAAAGCTCACATGATCATTTATATCTTTCTCAATTATTGTCGTGATAGCTCGAACATTGCCAGTGTAAGAAAAATAATTGCCTAGTGAGGCTTTCACGGCTCCTCAAAATAACAAAGTACAGCGAGTTCACGCATTATTCGTTAATCTACTATCTGACATAGATCACGGAATCATAAAGCAGTGATATGCTTGCACAAATGCATAGGCGATATAATCGTACATTTTGAATTGCATTGTTACTCTATAATAACCTCAACATCAAACCAAACAAATTTCTTATTTTTATTCTTCATTATCATGTATTTATCTTCATATGATTATTTTTTGTTGTTGACTTAAAATGGCACTGAAGATTCAGTATAATCGCATTGCTTACAAAAGTTCTGTGGCGCTCAAGCACAATTAACATAGAGGAGTAAATAAGTCGATTTAACATCCACACATTCTTTAATCATACTATGAATTCAGTCATCCGCTTATTATAATTTGTAGTTTCTCAATTTTATAGTTAGTGGGTTTCTTTCTGTATGGGAAGTTTGTGATGCTTTATAAGCATAAAGGCAAGCCTGATGGCACATAAAATAATAAGTGGGCATGGATAACAGCAACAGCTTCAAACCAGACGAAGTACCACTGCCTTCTGTTCTCTTTTGTATGTTCATTTTATTGGGTTTTCTTTTTGTTCTTTTTTCTTCTATTTTTTCAGTGGTTTCATGTGTGTTGGTTACTGAGAAAAAACACGGATATGTTGAGATTACTTAAATTGGCATCATTCCTTCCCAATTTTCTGTAAATAGCAACAAGTCACCCCAAATGTCAAAACGCGATTCACGGCTACATTCACAAGAGGCGTCCATTACAAACCTGAAATTTGTGGATGTTACACCGTGCTTTTGTATATTGTTTTCTCAATTACTGTTCTTTCTTTTTATTGTCCTGAGCTCTAATTGTCCATTTGTTTGAGTATGTTGTTTAATACTTTCTAAACACTTCTGAAGAAACATACGGATATTGGAAAATTGCAAACTAAGGCTAAATACGGCAAGAATAAACCGTCAAACCGCGGGCAAGACCGGGTATTTCATCTAGTATGAAATATAAATGTTGTCTTTAAAGGGGGAAACAATGTGGTTAACGATTTTGATTTGTTGAAGTTAGCGAGCTTTAAGTAAATACAAGCCGTCATTATTTAAATCGGCGTGGATACATTTCATTTCTATTTTCGCAAGACTTGAGTAAGTTCATATGGGTTACTACTATTAAAGAGCTAATCTATTTTCTATCTTCTCTTATACTACTGCAACTAGTCAAAATGGAAGCTGAATCGTTTAATGTAACAAAGGTGCCTGTATAGTAGATAAGAGCAGTGCTTCGACACTCCTGCGACAGAGAACAACTGATGCGCTCACCTTTTCCCATGCACTGGTATTACGGAAAGCGAGGCCGGGGGGAAGAAGAGAGAGACTGTCCTTCCACAGTGTTGTCAACCAAAGACAGTTTCTTTCTTTGAGGTCCTCAGCCATTATGGTATCTAATTTAAGCAAAATGGCTGCATTATTAAATGAAACACAGCGCATGTGTCTGTGCGTGAACTCTAGGGTCTACAGACAGAACGAAACGTGGCGTTGAAGGTACTAGATATCCAGCTGTATAGCGTACTTCATATCTCATTGCTGATGCTCTACTCTGTCTACAAAATTGCGCGAAACTTATTGAATTAAGGTTTTGCATTTGTGAAATTTTAAAAATGCAGAGTAGGTAAGATATCTTTTTGAATATACACCAATTATTATACACTGTAAGATTGATTTTTTCACCATGTATAAAAGTTCTAGGTGTATGGTTATTTAAATAATACTTTTATATACTAAATTCATTGCTCTAATAAAAATGAGCGACGTGATTGATTTTGACAGATATTCACCTAAAAAGTCCAGCTTTGTACTAAAACGTTCACAAATATACCTGTTATATTATTTTTTATATTAGCCCTAATTAGTGAAGGAAATGATTAGTTTTTGTACATTCAAAAACTCTTGATTTTTCAAAAATCACTAATTTACTCATCAAATTTGCAGCAACATTTCGTAAAAGTAACATGTGCTTTTGAGAGGCAGTATCAAAATTTTCAAATACATTAGTGAAAAATTGTATAGTGTGGAAATTTTGAGCATGGAAAAGTGGTACAAAATTTACGAGAAAATCAGATTTAAAGCTGGGAGTGCCTATTAATAAGCATGTGCCTAATCATCTATAGATTCAGCTAATTGACAGTTAAATTTCACTAGGTGGGGAAAAATAATACAGTTTTTTATAGTTTAGAATGCATATTATTTTATTCTGAAACAAAATAATTTTTTTTTTTAATTTTACCTAATTTTAGGTCAAATTTCACAGATGCATCACCTTCAAACTAAGAAAGCCAAGTGACCAAGAATTTGTGTGCGCATAGTAGGTTGTCCTTCCTTCAAGCCAAAGAATTCATCGTGTCCAATGTAGACGAGTAACCACAACCCGAAACACGTCTGCATCGTCTTTGGCCACTATCCCCTAACATGATTTCTTTCTGTTTGCTTATTGCCATCCTGTACATCAAAAGTAGAAAAAAGAAAGGGAAAAGAAAATAGCAGTTCACACATAGTAGTTACAGCTCAGAAGTCCAGAACCGTCATTAATTCAATTTAGTACAGTAAATACACGCTTTGACCACCACTGATTAAAGACGACATTTAGAGAAGGTCCGCATGCTTGCGCGCGCGCATGTGTGAATAGCGTAATTCAAAAATGAGAGCTCAGACTACACAAAACGTGCTATTTAGGTTTATTATCTTCCAAAGATGTGACAGGAATATTTTCAAGAGTATTCCCCATCCAGACAAAATTTTGAAATACTCGATTTAGTCTAAATGGTTGTAATGATTTTTTTTTAAATACGGTACCGGAGTCTGATCGGGACTCCGGCACTGTATACCCTACTTTTATTTACCTTTTTTCACCTTGTTTTTCTGTATTATTACTGGATTGCTGTTTTCTTACTTTTTACAACACACACATAAACACAAACATATAACACCCATGCCCAAGGCGGGATTCGAATCCCCGATCCCCAACGCTACGAAGCACCAAAGCGGGATGCCTTGGCGAGCGCGGCCATGGGGACCGGCAGTTTGATTGAAATACCATATTTTAGGACAATTGAGTTGCATACCTTGAATTTTATGGGAATAGCCTGCGACGTTCACCTTATATGGAAGGAAATTTGTATAATCTTGTACAACTTGTATATGTTAAGCATTGGAAGACCAAGATGTAGATATTTTTAAAACATACAACTTATTCAAAATAACCTTTTATGTGACATACAGACTTTTCGAGATTTTCATGTTTCATTCTTCGAATTGTCCAATACGCTTTCCTTCTTTAAAAGTCCTGTTTCTCGCGATTGTATGGAAAAACTATGGAATGTTAGGGCCAGCATATAGCATCCAGTTCTAAAGCATTTCTCTATCACTATTCTCCTTGTATCTAAAATGACATTTATTATGTATAGTTTGTCCAAATTCTTACCATCGTTTCCCCACCCTATGGTCTGTCGACGCTTTAAATTAGGGTAGCCTCCGAACTGGCCTTTCCTTAAACCTGTCTTAGAAACCTGCAGAACGGGCGATTCTATTATGACCACTAATGGATTTACTCCGTGAGCGTGAAGTGGAATGGGCAAGTAAAGTCTTACTTCTCTGGAAAAAACTTGGATAACATTCTGCGCAGTCTGTAGCTGTTTCTGCAAACGTTTATCTTGTGTAAAATGAAGTAGATGGAAAAATAAGCTTTCATACAAATAAGTTGCATAGGCACTAACAAACGATTGAGGATATAGAAAGTCATTTGAATGCAGCAAATCAGATTTTTACCTTCTCTAGCACGTATGTACAACATACATAATAGGTAGAGACGGTATTGAATTCCACCCAAAATTTCGATACCAAGATGTCTCCAGACATTCATACATTAAGAACCCTGAATCTAAAAAAGCGTTTTAGAAAAATGTCCTTATGTGTGTTTTTTGGTAGTGTTTAGCGCCCGCTTTTACCACATGTGCCACCGCAGGCAATGATACTGGTGATACATGGAATGAGGATGGAGCACCGGTGGAATGCGATGGCGGTGGAAATCGGAGAATCCGGAGAAAACCCGCCCCAGCGCCGCTTTGTCCACCATAAATCTCACATGCGCTCGCTTGGGATCGAACCCGAGCCGTCTAGGTGAGAGGCGAGTGGTCTAACCAAGGCCGTGTGTGTGTGTTTGGTTTCTGTGGGCAGCATAACTAAAAAATGAAGTCATTTAAATACCAAACTTGGTATTTAAGTTCACTATCTTCCCAGGGAGCAAAACAAACATTTTCAAGAAAATCCCTCATTCCGTCTACCCTTTACATGGAACATTTCTCGAAAGCTCTGATTTTCTCATAAATGGCTCTAACTATTTTGATTAAAATGTCTTATTATTTAGATATTTTCATGGTAAATGAAATGTATATCTTGAATTTGCTTGGAATAGCCTTGAAGACCTCTGCTTTCTGTACAACTTTTGTATAAATCGCAAACCATAAGAGATAGACAAAAGCTTACAACACAAAAAAGTAGATGGTATTAAAACACACGTTTATGTCAGATGCAAATTTTTTTGTAGATTTGACCGTTTCCGAAATATTCCTTGCTATTGGTTTAAATTTTAAACTACTTATGCTTTTCTCAAGCAGGTAATCAACTTTGGTTTTATTTCTTTTGTTTTATTCCCAGGAATGCAAAGGGGAGCCCAATTTCAGTTATTTCACCTAGCGATATGTTTTAAAAGATTTGACTATCGCTTTAGTATTGTGAATTCCCTTATTTGCATACTATTTACAAGGAAACTTGTAATAAGGTCACTTTTGCTAATGCTTATCTCGATTACTATGACGCAGATAAAAGAATACTCTTTTGTATGGAAAGTTTGTTGGTGGAACAACTAGAGAAATTCGTGTGAATAGAACACATCAGATTTTTTCTTTAGTACTATGTTTGAGATGTTAAAGTGACCCAACACATTCATTTTAGTTATTTCGCGCGCCCTCGCCCTTCAGTGTGAGTTACTCAAATGAAATACTTTGTTCACTGAAGTATTGATGTAATGAAGCACAACAAAGTGGGTCACATTTTTGTTCAGAAGCGTCTTCCCTTACTGTGATCTCACCCAAGGTTATTCACCAACAAATTGCACAACTATGTTGTTTGTATCCACTTTCGTTACAGTATCTAAGTGGGTGTTTTTGCCCTCAAAGTCAAGGGAGGCAGAAGATAAGGTCCTCTTCTGTAGCACACATTTGTTGATGTGTTTAAAGTCGTTACTGTGTGAAGTACTGTTAAATGATCAACTAGAAAGTAATATACATATTCTGGGTGTTTTGAAACGACACCCAACCAAGATGTGTACGTTATTGCTCAGATCCTATTTTTTACGAAAGTATTGTTTTCAACGCCAATAAACATACATAAAAAACACCTCATGTTCGGCGAGGATTAGGCAGTTAATTAGGAACAAAGGCGCTTGCTTGGCTCGCACACTCGGAAGTAACGTCTATAGGTTGGGAAATACGGGCTGTGTGCTTTAAAGGTGTTTTCGTAAGCATACTAACATGCTTCACAGTGGTTAACTAATATTTAGGGATTCCTTGTCTTATGAAACCCCGCTAAAGAACCTTCTATATCTTAGTTAAGTCTTTATTATTCCAACATACAACTCCATCATAATAGTTAATGCACGAAAAAAAAAATGACTGGGAAAATAATTTGGGATACATGCGCCGCTATAACTATCGTTTAGAGCCAATTTAAGGTGATGCATCTGTGAAATTTGGCCAAAAATTGTGGAAAATTAAAACCATTATATTTTGTTTGATAATATAATATGAATTCTAAACTAAATCATTCTTGCAACTGATTGCACTTGAACCACAAATTGACTGAGCCCATAGATGATCAGGCGCATGCTAATTAATAGATGCTCGCAACTTTAAAACTTATTTTCTCGCTTATATTTCTCCATATTCAAAATAGACCACACGATGCAATTTTTCACTAATATGTTTACCTTTATTTATTGCCTTTCAACAGCATATTAAAGAAAATAGTCATATTACTTTTTCGGATTAATGCTCCAATTTCTATAAATAAATTATCAAATTTTGAAAAATATTGAGTTTTGGAAAGTACGAAAAGTAATACGTTTTCTCCACTAATTAGGCTAATATTAAAACATATACTTTAGTAGATCTATTTGTAAATTCATTTTCTGTAACACTGAATGTTTGTATGCGAATATTTTTAAAATTGCATCACGTGTTTAATTTTTATTAGATCAATGAATTTAGTCAGTAAACAATTATTATTTAGATAACGATGCAAGCTGTAGTTTTGATATATCACACAAATACGTATTGCTATTATTATGTATAATAAGTGACATCAATTTCAATAAGATATCTTACATATTATGGATTTTCTAAATTCATTAGATGCATTACCTTAACATTGAGGATGTAGACAAGGACTTGTACAGACAACAGAGACAACAATAGTATCAGAATACTACCGAAGGGCTATAAATAGAGTTAAACAAAAGCTAATCCCTTCTGCAGTGAGAAAAGAAGTTAATTTTACAGCTTTAACTCGTAATACTAAACATCTGCACATTTAGTACTAAGTTCATATAGTTTACAATACGTTATTGAGGGTTTACTCTTAGGTAATTACAAAACGATAAGGATAATAAATACAAAGAACAGGTGTTATGCGGCAAATACGTATGTCCGAGTCATAAGTAGCTTTTTGAGTAGGTAACTGCCCTTTCCATTTAACTGAAAGCTAGGGCAGGTTTCCTGATAACGGACAAGGAGGAGACCGGTTTGCTTTCATAGCACGTGCTTGCCAAGAACATCCTCGGAGGTATATGAATACTTCGTGCGTTACTCAATCTCAAAATGGAATTTACATAATAACATACCGAAAAAAGTTTGGAATCTGTGACATCAAACTTTGGACTAGTTCAGATTTAAGATATAAGACATATTCATTCAATGTTTCAAAGCTGCCCCTGTATATAACACGTGTGAGGTGTAGTTTTATATATTCCTATTACGCAATGAATTGAGGCGAGGCACAAATTCGAACTAAAACTACTAGGTAATTATTTTATTAATGTTGTAATATATAAACAATTATTAGAGCATTTCAACACATTTTATACTAGATCTCTTAGTAGAATCAGTTAAAAGGAGAGTTCATGCTTGACACATTCGCTTACGCAAAAGCGTTCTATAAAATAAAGCCTAGGAGCAGTCATTATCATAGGAGAAGTCTGAGTGTTACATTTACATGAATGTTTTTACCCATCGTATCATTATATGAAATTATCACTTATTTTTATATTTTTTTCACATTCTTCTAGATTAATATCTACTGATATTTTTAATTACACATTTTGTTGTGGGTAAAAGAGGCGCAGATAATGGAATCCATAGTCATCTCTTTAAAAGATTCTTGCTATAGCTTTAAAATGTTATATTCTACCTAGGAAATTGCCAGAATTAAATTGAGAGTAAGAGGGCTTTAAGTGATTACAAAATATTGTACAAACTGAAACAAAAATTAATGGATATCTTGGGAATGGCTGATGTCACAGAGACGTTATTTGAAATAAATTGAGATCTACATTTATGTGTAGTAGGTTTCAGTCTCTCTCTATCTCTCTCTCTCTCCATAGGAAGGAGAATACGACCTCTTCAGTTGCTTCGGTGCGAGCGCTGCAGGCTCCAGCACCCGTAGTTCTTCTGACGTTGCTAGTACATCAGGCCGAACATGTGAGCCCCTTCCGCAAGGTAGCTGTTCGGATTGGGTTGAACGCGGCTGGGCAGTGGTTCCCGAAACTCATGGACATTGGGTTCGCCTGGGCTGGGGTAGTTAGACACCCCAATGTCCTCCGGCCACTAACTTGGAGAGCCCCCACCAAGTTCTCCAGCAGTCATCGCCTTATGTGTTTGGCGTGCTAAGTGGCGCAGCTAATTTGGTTCTTTTGTTAGCAAGGAGCCGTCATGTAGAACAGGCACCGCCCTAAGGAAAACCCCACGTATTTGTTCCCTGGGGCGATTGGCACACCTGAGTAGTCACTGCTGCATGACTCTTTCTTTCTTTCTTTCTTTCTTTCTTTCTTTCTTTCTTTCTTTCTTTCTTTCTTTCTTTCTTTCTTTCTTTCTCTCTCTCTCTCTCTCTTCATGTGAACTAGTTATACAAAATTATATAAAATGCCTTTCGATTGTAAAGGGCTTCACAGGCTATTCCCAGAAAATTTAAGATGTTAATTTTATTTGTCACGTAAATATATTAAACTATGGCACTGTAATCAAAATGTGAGAACCATTTTTTGATAAAATAAAATATTTTCAAAAGTGTTCCATATAAATAGCGTTTGGGGTAAGGGATTTTCTTAGAAATATATAATACCGCTTCTTTGGTAGATAGTGAACTTAAAATACCAAGTTTGGTATTTTTTCCGCTGTACATTTTTGGACTATGCGCTTCACAGGCACACAAATATATGTGGACCTTTCTTTAACCATACTTTTGTTGGACTCAAAGAGCCTTAAAACCTGTATTTAAGTGAAAGTTTGATATTGAAATTCTCTACCTAAAATGTACGGGTAGAAAAAAGAAAAATATAATGGCAGAAGTGCTTCATCTATTTCTGCTGCCGTGTCAAGTACTTCATTTTTATTTTAACTGTTTGAATAATTTATGTTTTTGGCAGTTTTTTGGAATACTTTCACTTACAGAACAAATGAAAAACCTAGAATTGAATTAGAAGTGCAGGATACAGGTGAATTCTGTTCATTCTCTTCATAAAACACACACTCACAAAGAAAAGCAAAAAGCAAGTTGTGGATAGCGTAAGTTAGCTTCACTTTTTATCAAATTCCGAATATTTTCTGCTGAATCTTGCCTCAATGTCATTTTGATATATTATAAACTGGGGATACTATAAATTCTTTTACTTCATGACTCAAAAATAACACTCGAAATTTGGGTCCCGGTGTACCCTGCGGTCAACTGAGGTTAACCTAAACAAAGTTAAGACAAGGTGCACACAGTAGCAGTACTTTGTGGTGGTAGGTGTTTGCTGACGTGGATGTCAATTGCTTAGGCACACAAGGTCCAACATTTTGAGCCTCAGGCATAATATTAACATTTTAGTTGTTTACCTTGGATGGGACAAAGGTAACCTGTTGAACGACACAAACACAAAACAATAGTCATTTGTTAAAAGAGCAGATGCCCATCACAATACATTTTTGAGTATGCAGAAAAAACATTTAACCCTAAATTTCACAAGTTTTCTCTAAATTTCCCATTCCTAAACCTAAAACTACCACTCCCAATGGAGGTAGTTGATCTGAAATTGCTTATATTGAACAAAATGATATTTTTATTACATTTCAAAACACTCTGGACTAGCACCCTTTTATAAAATATTAAAAAATAGAAATAAATAAAAATGTAAAAACTAAATTTTATTGGCTTTATAATGGATATGACATTAGTCCTCTAGTCTTCGGTGGTCTGTTCTACCAAAGGTTTTTTTTGGAATATATAAGCTTTCCTACAGCTATCTTCCACATATTGAATGATTTTATGAATATCCTGGAACATTTTATTTTTATTGGCACCTAAGCAGAAGGATTGCGTAGGGGTTCAACATGCTGACTTAGACCAACATGAAAGGTATATTTGACCTGGCCGTTTATGAATGGCAATCTCTAATTTAGCCAGCTTTCATAAATGAAATGGTGTAATGAACATATGCCAAAATGGATTCTCTCATTCCTCTGTTTGGATGAGGTTTCTAGGGAGACAGCCTGTTCTCTTTTAGAACCTGGGCCACGTTGTTTATTTTCAGCTTTCTACTTCTCTTACTGCGAATTTTTGTGTGATGCTACTTTGTATTATTAATATAGTTAACTAGTGCACAGTATAAATTCTGTCTTTCTTCTTTAATCTCTTTTTCAGAACGCTAAAATTAAATCGCTGGGGAGAAAGCTGTGGTTCCTTATGTTTCTAAATCTTTTCACATATTTTTTGTCAGTTACTGCTGGGAGCAGCCTGGACAGAAAGTGATTTTTATTTTTTCCAGCATAATTGTCAATGAAGAAGTGAAATTCATCAAAACGAGCAGGCACATAATTTTGTAAATAGTGCCCCCACAAAAAAAAAAAAAAAAAAAACTGACTTCACCAGGGCTTTTCTTGGCTTATCCTCCATGATATAAGTAAAGTGCGGATTTGTTTTTATTTTGATCACGTATCCAGAATAAATTAACTGTCAGCTGTCTCAGATAGAAGAGTTTCTGAACTGTAACTTTTTTGGAAATGAAATGTTCATCATAAGTGAAATTACATTACCATTTACTCCTTTGATTTCATCCAAAAATTCATCATTAAATGTGCTGTAGTATTTTTTTTTCCCGAATCCACAGTAAGTTTTGCCACAGCATGACGTTTAACTGCTTCAATAATATGGGAAGATTTTACTTTTTCTTCACAAGTGCAATAGCAATCAATTTGTGGCTGACCAAATTTATAATTGAAGTTCTTAAAATGTTACAGAAGCCACTATAGCTGACTTTCGTATCAGCCTATTTCTACTCAACCAAGTAATAAATATTAGTCTAATTGTTATTTTCACATAAGCCGTGTTTCATAGTTTAGCCAACTATTATGGTCAATTAGCGTTAGTTTAATCGTTTTATCACACGAGCCGTCTGTAGGGCAGGAATTGGAAAGGTAGGCCGGAGATCCGTGGTTCAAATGCCGGCTATGGTCTGACTCCACCTATCCAAGTAATACATAATTTTGATATTTAAATCTGCACTTAAGATAGTTCTGTACTTTTCCAGTGTAGTGAGTTTCTTTCAATGGAAATGTGTTTATGCGTTCTGTATTTTTAATTTTGTAGCCACAGGTTATATGTTTACCTCTATTGACTGTTGGGCGTTCTCCTTTCAGCTTTAAGTTCCTCAGCCGTTTAGTTCGCTTTGCAGTCACAGCATATAGTGACAGAAATGATTTAAAACATACCTAATTCCGCTGATACCCAGTAATACACGATAGTTGCATCCAGTTTTCTTTCCTCTTGTCGTAGTCGTACCCGTTCTACATCATTTATAACAATTAATCTGTGGAGAAAATATCTTGTTCGTCTTTTGGTTTAAGAGTGTACAGCTGGTTACAGGTAGTCATCACCTCGGTTGCACGTCATTCTGCATCTACAATTACAATAGCATTACATACCTTTACTAATTTGGCCTCAATTTATATAAGAATTTTTCCAATTATAAACTTATTTTTACTTTCTCTAGCATGTACATGTAAATAGAGAAGGCATTGTATTCCACCCAAAAATTCGATACCATTTTTTTGAAAAATTCCAGTATTATAGACAGCATAGCTCTAAACGAATAGCTCTAAAACGAAAAGTCCATTCAATACCAAATTTGATATTTAAAGTTCAGGATCTTACAAGGATGCGAAAATCCCCCCACCGCAAACTATCCTTTAAATGTAACACTTTTCAAGAAAAGATGGCTCTAACGATTTTGATTAAAATGTCATATGTTTAAGATATTTTCATAACAACTGAAGTGTATAATCTGGAATTTTTTGGAATAGCCTCTGAAGATATTTTCCTTCTGTATTGTTTTTATATGTTATAACTCGCATACCCTGCGACCTACTACACTTAAAGTATAAGTCTGATTAAGACACTCCATCTATCCTGTATACATTTTTTGTAGAATTAACCGTTTTCAGATATTCCTTGCTATTGGTTTCGTTTTAAACCACTTACTTTTTTGAAGCGGAAAGCCAACTTTCGTTTCATCTCTTTTGTTTTACTCCCGGTATGCAAAAGAGAACCGAATTTCACATAGCAATGAACTTTTATTAGGTGTGACTGAAACTTTAGGCTAGTGTATTCCCTTCTACTTACAAGGAAGCAAGCAATAATATCAATTTTGCTAATGTTTGTTTCGATTTTCATGACATAGATAAAAGAATAATCTTTTCTAAGAAAAATTTGTTTGTGGGACAGCTAGAGAGAGTAATGTGAATGGAACAGATCAGAATTTTTATCGTTCATACTTACAACTACATTTCAGATTATATTAATTTAAATCTTCTTTCAAGCAATTATACAAACTAACATAAGGGGCAATTATTAGATATATGGAATTACCTGCATTCTCCAGCAATTGCTTTGGCATCTATATTTTTTCCACAGTAGTTCTTATAAACTGCTCCTGTCAGTTTTGCTTGCTTTATCATAGTTCTCTTGTAGCTTTGGGGGTATGATTTTGTTGTTCCTCATCTAAGATAACAACGTAACTAATGGTGTTTACATATAATATAATATATACATTTAAAAGTGCATTGTTGTGCTCTGAACTAACGAGGAACAGGTATTATCAACTATTATGCAATGTTTTGCTGTATACTAACAGGAAATAACAAAACAATAACAAAATAAGAAGGAAATAATAGCATTTTAAACTCAGTTTCAATTAACATGCTGCTCTTTTAATAGAGAATGATACGCCTACCTTTTAGGTTTTATTATCAGTTAAAAAGTGAAAATCATAATAAAAAATGTGATATGTTGCCTTCTTACAAATGGCTATACAAATAAGGTGCGGTAATGTAGGAAAGCGAAATAGAAGGAAACAGTAAGTACAAAAGCAGTTTATGGAACGGAATTGAAGTGTTTCTTATGGATTACCACAGCTGCAAACTTCTGGAGTATTATTTGCAAAGGTCATATACGTAAAATGTCATGGAGTGAACATTTTGAACTGCTAATTAATTAAAAATGAGTGGTTACTTAATACCTCACATGAATGAAATGCTCTGTTAGAAATAGAATCGCTCGTTACTCATTAGTAATAATTTAGTAAGGGTGCTAAGGAATTAATTGGAACACATAGTAGCTTGAACCTTTAGAACTTCCATGAATGAGGCTGCATATGGCAGCATATACAGTTTTCCCGTTGTCTTGTATTATCAACAATTGTAAATGCGAATTTGGAATTAATCAGGATAGAAGATCGGTTGAAAGTCTGCATTTAAATGCAAGAGAACAATTAAATGATAGCATTCAGAACCGAAATCAAAGCTGTAGCTCTCCAATATGCCGATAAATTAGCTAAAACGATGCATAGGTTTCTTTAATTACTTTTCAAAAGCCTGGATGAATACACTGAGATTTGGGATTTTTCGAAGTGTTGAATATTGCTTCCTAAAATGAAATAAAAGCGGCGTGTAAATCAGTTGGAAACAAGCAGCGTTATATATAATTGGAGTCATATAACTCTCGTTAGCACCAGCGAAATATGAGGTCGTGTAAAAGTTGAGAGCCTCTTATTTCGTAGTTCATTACTCGGAACTGTTCCCCATGCGTCTTCAGTTTCCTCTCTGCGGTATCGAGTGGTATACTCATCTATATGGAAAAATGCACTTTAACTTTCAAATATGTATTAGCTCGCATACATATGCTTTGGCAGGATGAATGTCACCGCCGGTGTGAACATCCTTTGAGAACTGTTGTTTCCATGCCCATAATCGCATTTAAAGTCCAAAAGCTTAAATTTAGTTCTCAATTGAATTCTATTGCTCGTTTGCAATACATTAGAATATGAGCTATATATATATATATATATATACACACACACATTTTCAGTTGGATTTTGGATTAATGCTTTAGATCCATCTCCCACATCGCTTCGTCGAACACCCCAACATTTTTAGATTTGCCCTTTACTCTCCCCAACCACTTCAGGCAGAGATTTGCTAGTGTTAATGCTGGTCCACTCTGTTAATTTAACTTTAACAATGAACATTTATCATTAAAAAATTAACAAATCAACCCGCCCCAGTGGTGTGGAGGCAGCGTGTCTGCCTGACATTCAAGAGCTAGCGAGTTCGAATCTGCTGAAGGTGAGTTACCCAGTTAAAGTTGTTTCTGGGGTTTTCCTTGTTCTGAGAAGACGAATGTCGAGTAACTTTAAGCTCTACGGACCCCGAGATAATTTGAGCATCATTCCACCGATTTCATTCATCGACCGATATGATCAAATTAAAGGACGTTCAGCTAAAGAAAAAATAAATAGAGTAACAGAAACAAACAAACCGTTCGTTGGCACATTAAATGCTTACACTGTCTTCAGCATGTAGCTCTAAACCTTTTAACGTTCCATTCACATTTGTTGGGACTATAAGCTCTCAACTAAAAGTAAAATGGGCACCAGTAACGAGGATTTGACTATTACTATTTGTATCTCTTCTGGCTATATTATGAAAAAGGATAAAAGTAGAAGAATGTGGAAAAGGCCCTACCTAAGCGCTACAGGGGTATATGCATATTGAACGAGCTTAACACTGAGGATAGGTTTGGATTAAAAACCTCTTTCACAATGAGTTAAAGCAGGGGCGAGGTATCCACGTTACTGGTTTTATCTTCGGAAACATATGATGAATATAATTTAATTATATTCCTTATTTACTAGTAATTTGTATTTTTGGTCATCAGTCATCCTCAGTTTGCCGCAACATACATTGGAAAAATGTGTGTTGCCATTTGACGCCGAAAATTTGCTTGGATACATATACAAAACTTATATTTCTGATGTACTCCACATTTGCCTGCAGGGCTTCTAAGACAAATGTGGCCAAGAATGGGTGTCCGTGAAATATTCATAAGTAATACCAAGAGTGTTTTCATCGTGTCGATTATTCTCGACGGAGCCAAGCGAAGGGAGTGAATTGTCCTAAGAGATGAGAACACGAGTTGTATTTGATAAGATAATTCCGCTAAATAGACTATTAATAATTTATAAAATATAGGAAGGGAGATTTTATCAGATTATGATTGTAATACTTACATTAGTTCTCAAATGGTAGATGATGCATTCGAGCAGGTTTATTCACCGAATGTTGTTTTTTTCTTCACTTCCTGCTGAATTATGATATGGCCAATCGTGTCTACACCCAATGTACGAATATCGATAGCAACAATAGAAATAGGAACAATTATTTTATTTCAGCTTTTAATAATAATATGAAATGGAATAAAACGCACTCATCTGATACATAATGATTATTTTCACTCTTTTTTTAACTAAGTTCATTGTGAACTGGATAAAACTTTAAACATTGTAATTGAATTAATTGAAAGTACATTGTGGAACTGACAGTTATTAATAGTGAAGATTGGCTGCTTGGATTGTCACCTTCTTACCAATTACCAAGACAGATTAAACATACGAACGTCAGGTGCGATAAGATTTCAAAAAATGAACATCAGCTGCGATACAATTTTTTAACAATATTCCTCCAGTCGATGACCGCGATTGGTTGAAATTACCTAACCTCGGGCATTCCATTGGCGCTTTAATAGTGAAGCGTAATTGTCACGGTAAGATCATGATGGGAATTATTAGCTGATTAAACACAATGGCAAACGTGGAAGTTTCCTTCCTTCTCCTCCACTCTCCAAGCATGGCTTCTAAATTGACGTATTCTCCTATGATTGTAATATTGTGTTATATTTAGTGAAAAAGATTGTTGTTCCGAATGAGCAATTGCTGAATTAAACGAGTTGTAAACCAAACAGCCTGGAAGATTATTATTATTATTATTATTTATTATTATTATTATTATTTATTATTATTATTATTATTAACTTTATCACTACCATTATTAACATCAGTATGACTCTACACCACATTTTGTTTCTGGAAGGCCTTTTTTTTCGTCATACGTTTGCAAGACTCTCAAAAGAACTTCATATTCATGAATGAATAGGACTCAAACCTGCAACACCCAAGAAATTTCCACGCCACGTCACTGAATTAAAGTGACCTCAACTTTTTTTGAGCAAGGTAACACCTGTATTAGACAAAAAGGAAACACATTTGAGAGCAGCTATTTCAGCACATTTAATACTTGAAATGTGTCTGCGTTTCTATATCCGCAAACACTTATCTTAGCCACAAAAGCCACAGCACAGACACAAATTCACCACAATGGCGACTAGCGAATAAGTGAAGAGGAATGTCCCGAGCTACCGCGAAGACCAGCGAAGTATCATTCATCATACATTTTCCAATAGGCCGATAAAACAGTTTTGGCTCAACATTACCACTTCAATACATTCAGTGAATGTCTTATAACAATCGGGTTTCTTAAACTGCTATCCGAATTGACTCAACGTATTAAAATTCAACATATTCAGGTTAGATATTTAGTAGTTAGATACGGCTTTGCAGTTCAACGCTGGCCAAGCTATTATTACAGGTATCTATAATGGGTGCTTCCTGACACTCAAAGATAAACTTTGCACACTTACGCTACTTCACGATTCCAATCATATGCATATTGTGATGTCAGTTGCATCACAGACAATACACAGACAACTTATAGCCGGATAGTTGGGGGCAATCTAACAGGAATCCGTACCCATTATTAAATTCTGCGAAATGCATTTGGTGTTGCGAGAGAACAGATGTCCTGTTGTTGCCGCCCTGGTGGTATGGCTGGCACAAGCATCCTTGCCGCTGAAATCCGGTGTAGGTAGTTTTCTGGTCAGCCAGCGTATCCTTGTCGATCTTCTCACTCCAACTTGTCAGTCAAAATAGTGTAACTGTGAGTGTGGGCGGTCATTAGGAAACAAGTGCATTAATTTTACTATAGTAATTCAGACCATGCCTTTAAAATCGTGGCAAACCTTACATAACTAAGCTCGGGAAACTGTTTCTAATGTGTATACTGTTTCAAAGAACTAGCCCAAACGAGAAATGAAATTGACACTCCTACTTACAGAAAAGAACTAATACAGGTACAGTCTAAAGTAGCATTAGCAACTGGAGTACCAGAAAGAACAGTACGAAGAATATAATAATTAGTGAGAGAAGAAGGCATGACGCAACACAATCTTCCTAAAAGAATCACTGTTCTAGATGATTTCACTAAACAGGTTGTCCGTCGTACAGTCCACAATTTCTACGTCGAAGAAGATACAGTCCCAACTACGGTAAGTTGAGTATACGGTAGGTATCACACGCATGCTTCTCTCTTGCACACGCTGGCCGTGACGTCATGCAGTGTATATACTCAGCCACGGCGTGCTTACAGCTCTGGTCATTGTTAACAAATTAAAAGCTATGGTGCTGTTTAAAGATACACATTCAGATTTTCCCTATGAAATCGCAAATAAAACAAATAACTTGTTCAGCTCTAACCTTTAGATTTAAATTATTGAAGCTAAACGAACAATTATTTAAAGTATTAAATATAAAGTCTCATCATATGCCCCTATGTCTCACACTCGCTAATGTTGCCCCAGTTGTTTAGGTATCTTGCTGGAATTCTTCTGCTTGATACCTGCAGAATTAATAAATAACTCAACAGTAGGAAAAACAGTAGGTATGCAATAAAATACAGGTATTCATTTATATCCACCCTTTATATTACCCGATGTAGTGTTTCCTGCTACATGTATACATGCAATTATTTATTGTTGTAGCTCACTTTTCTCATTTTCTGTAATTTCTTTCTCGCCAAACCAGTGCGTTTGTTTCCGGCTATTTTCCGTTTTTCTGATTATTCTCGTTCATATTCTTCAGCCTAATAAATGGCAAGACGGACTCTTTGACTTTCATTGCCTATAATTAACGTGAGATTGTGGCGTACGTCATAGCATTTCTTAGCATCAATGTGCTTTTCAGAAACCTTGCAGCGGTGTTTCGAAGCGTATGTGGCCCCGCGTTATGTACGCCATATGCAGCGGTGTTTTTGTTGTTGCAGGCTGGGTTATTAGTTGCCCCACGTTGGTCAGTAATATGCTGGGGTACTTTTGATGTGGGTGTTGTTGCGTTACTGCTTTTACACCCCAGGTTGGGAAGTCATATGAAGCGTGCATTTTGAATTTGTAGTTATGGCCGCACGTTGTGTGCTTAGGTGCAGCGTAACTAACCGTCACTTCCAAACAACTCCTCTGCTCTCACGTACCTGGTACTGAAGTTCCTCCGGGATGGGTTACTACGGCGTTGCGCAGTCTTGCATGAATCTTGACTCTCCAGGCGTGGATTTAGCTAGTGGGTAGAGTTATAGGTATGTTCTTGTAGATATTAAGAAAAGCACTTGCAAACCTTTTACTGCTATTTATTATGAAGGAGATTTGAGACAAGTACCTGGTTATACACTTTTATACAGCTGATTGATGCTCTCTAACACTGACTCACAAGTACTCTTAATTACACTGTTTTCGTTGAGTACAAGGCACAATTCACTTTCGCGTAATCACGAGCGACATTACTTTACTTCACAGGCGAATTATTAGTAAACAGTCCGACGTGGCCTCTCTCAGACGAATCCTTAACAAACGGTCAACGGGATCTCTCTCACGCATAATTCTTAACAACGGCGACGTGGCCTCTCTCACACGCAATTCTTAACAACGACGACGTGGCGTCTCCCACGGGTGATTTCTTAGCAACGACCGATGTGGCGTCACCCACGGGTGATTTCTTAGCAACGGCCGATGTGGCGTCTTCCCGGGTGATTTCTTAGCAACGACCGACGTGGCGTCTCCCACGGGTGATTTCTTAGCAACGACCCCGATGTGCTGAATCTGACGTCTTATATACGAAAAACGGTGTCATGGTGGCTTCTTTCTGATCGGTTAGAAGGTCCGCCAAAATGAAACCATCATTACCCAAAAATCATTGCAAATCTCCCCGAATGCGTCGTAATAATCACGTGATACCACGAATATAAAGGAGAAGTCCCCTTGTATGCTCTAAACCGTGGTTTCCTCTTATACTAAACTCGAACGTGACTTTCACAAAAGAAGCAACTTCTCACCCCTCTATCCAGTCTGGCGTCATGATTCTGAGTAAGTTTCTAGTAAACAACTTGCTTCTTGGTCCCTATGCATACAAATTATTAAATATTAACTCTCTTTACATATAAATATATATATAGATAATTAATAGACTGATAGTTATTATTACTACGGGGCTAATAAACGGTCTCAACCTCTTTCGTGACTTCCTTACCATTATGTAAAACACATCCGTTGCACAATAAATGGTTTTTGAATAAGTTTAACACGTGAGGAATGCCCATAGCAAGATGCGTGATGTAGGATTCCTCTATTATAAATCCAAGGTTAGAGAGTAATTTTCTATTTGATCCTCCCATATCACAGACTAAGGCACGGATTTTGAAACCTGCCTTTCGACCAATTGGGCAGTGTCGGTTAGCAATTCTTTTGTTATTGCCTCATCAAAACTGTAGTATATTGGTGGTTTTCACTTTCCTGCTAAGCTGCATAGCAGACCGCAACTTGTGTCTTCTGAGTTGTCATATTAAAAATCGTATTTCACTTTCATCTCATCAAAGTTCAGAACACGATTCTGCTCAAACTAGCAGAACTTGCTTTCTGTTGTAATAGGTACACATTTAATTTAATGATTTCTGTGGCACGATGAATTGGGTCAAGTATCGTTTGATGGCTAGAACTTGGTAGAGGATATTTAGGGCATTCTCTCACATAAATCATATGCCTTCTTAGATATGCATCTCAAAGTGATTTCCTTTGAAATGTCATCAGAGTCCCAATTTTTATGCATGCCTGTAAGTAAAACTTGCTGCTGGCAAAATGAGAACATTTGCTGGATTGCACATTCAGCGCTTCTTAACTTATACATTTCAGATTGTACTTTTTGCAAGTCATTTTCCAAACGTGTTACTTTCTTCTCTAATATTAAACTGTGACTTATAAGTGCTTCAACTTCAGATTCAATGCTTCAATTCAATATTTGTAGGTGCTGTGTTAAATGACGAGGGAGAGGTAATTGGATTTTTGGAGATAGTTACTATATTTACTTCAGAATTGCTGTTTGTTTCTTCTAACAGAGCATTTACTATTGTTTTGCATCTCAGTTTAGAAGTCGCTTTGTCTTTTCTTAGGACTGTTAACTTTCTGGTACAAGTCATTAGACAAATTTAAGTGTGATACAGTAATGCTTTTTAATATTTTAGGAGCAAGTTTGAGGAGTTCCGCCTTTAAATCTCGTTCATAATCTTCCTCGTCAAAATGTATGGAATGAATGCGGGAATTATCTGGAGAGAAACGATCATCCCTTCTACATAACTGAATCCATCACTTACAACACTCACAAGAAGCTTGAACAATCAAAATCCTCATAAACACTACCACTCTAGTGGGAGCAACCAGCGACCACTACACCAGCTGACGTCATCAGCACGGAAGTTTACTGCACATCTGGCTGGTGATACCTATCATATTACTCAACATTCCGTGGTCCCAACTATCCTGAAGCTTGCAGTGTGGTTAAATAGAACCATTAAATATAAAGGGAGCAATTCAAGTCTAAAAGCCATTATAAGGAAGCTGCGATTCAGGTGGAGAAAAACAGAAACAACAGGCTGTATTCATTCAGCGACATGATATAAGGCATTTAAGACAATTTAAGGATGGATGTCGCCCAGTAGTGTATGTAAATGAAACGTACATGCATTCAAGCCATACCACAACAAAGAGTGGTCAGATGTTAGTCATGAAGGACTTATGATTCCCTATTCCAAAGGTTCAAGATGGATTCCACTGCGTGCATGGAGTACTTCTCGGTTGGTTCCCAACGCTTTGGCCATGTTTAAATCTAATCAGATCTAATTACCATTCGGCAATGAACAACAATAACTATATTCTCTGGCTAAAGATACACATTATAAGAGATCTCCCACCAAATTCAGTATTAGTAATAGACCGTGTATCACAAACACAATACTCAAATAAAGAAACCACCAACAAGCAGTGCTACTAATAGAAAAATGATTGAGTGGTTATCTATAAATGGTATTTCGGCAGAAGCACTACAACCTTACAGGAAAACCGAACTGCATGAGTTGGTAGTGGCAATAAAGCCAAAAGAAAAGTCCTTATTATTGATGCTTTACTAAGGGAACATGGCCAAGAAGTTCAGTGTTTAATCCACTATTATCCCTATCTAAATCCAATTGAGCTAAAATGGGCAGATATAAAAGAAATTTAAGAAAGCTGCAATACAGATTTCAAAATTAAGGATGTTGAGAACTTAAGCCTTGAAGTATTTTTAAACATTGGTCCAGAGACCTGGGAGTAAGCTTGCGATCACATGGAAAAAATTGAAAAGAAATATTGCGAAAAGGAGGGAATTTCAGAGGAAACTTCTGACAGAATAATATAACAGGAAGAAAGTGATGATGAGGAAAAAGAGGAGGGGGAAAGTAAAGTCGAAGTGATTCAAGTGAAAATAGTGATAGTGGCTTTCAAAAGATGTCAGAAATTGAAGAACTCGAATGACGAGGAATTTCAATTACATTTGGCGTGAACTTAACCCACCTGTATCACAAAACATAGTTTTTCATTGTAAATACATATATAGTATTCATTTTCAAACCTAAATAGTAACGTTTATGTGTACAATTATAAGGATTTGATAAGACCACTGGTTAAAATACGCATAATACTCGCTTCTATGGATTGCTCATTTTGTGAAAACAATTAGCAGAGTTGGGTGCACAAGTATAATACATGCAGAAATTGCTTTGAAAGCCACTCTGAGGTGCACTCAATTTGCAACAACACACTGACTATACTGTATCCTGTCTCTTCTTCCAGACGTATGAGACTCGCATTCTACTTCGTTATGTTACGGTGAACTTTTAGCGGACCGGCTAAAATTCGTTGGGCTACCAAAACTTTGAAAGCTATCCACACGTCCCCAAAGCATTCACATGTTTTAAAATTATTAGGTTGTTTTAGTGGACCGGCAAAAATTCGTTGTACTACCAAAACTTGGAAAGCTATCCACAGTCTCCAAACTCATTCACAAGAATTAAAACGCTTTTGTTGGTAGATGCGAGAAACGTTTGCACAAGGACTCCGACGTTTACAGTATTTTTCAGAACATGATGACCCTGCCACACTCTTCTTCCATAAAGTTTGGGATTAGGGTTTGTGCGGCTGGAAAGCAACCCTCGCTGTTGCCAAGTCTTCCACTTACTGGTCCCTTAAATGAAGCGTGACTCTCGACTTGTAAGCCGTGTCTCCAGGAAACAGATTTTTCTACTTTGCCTCTCGCCCCTAGTACAGGGTCGGCTTTTGTTTGCTAATGGTAATTGCCTAGTGGTAGCAGGAAGTGGTCCCGTCTGAGGGCCATCATATTTTGGAGAAAACTATACACAGTTAATTACAGTGCCACACACATCAAATGTGTTCTCTTGATATTCAACTTCAATTACTAAGCACTGTGGATAAAATTAACTAATATCCCAAATGAATTCTGGATACGTATAACTGAATAATTTATTCTAGAAATCCAATAAGGAAAATTATGTTGTCAAAGTCAGTTTTTTTTATGCGCAATGAATATCTCAGATTGTAAGCTTAAAATAAATCAAATAAGATTAGGTTTATGCTAATCATTTTAATAATATCCTAGCTTACTTTTTTTTTCAAACAAATTCCTCATATTTCAAATATAAACCGTTCTTCTATTTCTTCTCAAATGCTAAAAATCTGCGAATAGTGTATTTCTGAAGAAAGAAAAAATAAAGAAACAAATCTATTCAGCTGCCTATATCTTCACAATTAAACAAAATATTAACACATATTAGGTGTACTGTATTTCATGATAAGTTACAGATACTTATAAGGCTACAATATGGAAACGAAAAATCGTAAAAATCATATACTTTAGCAATTCCAACATTCCTTAACAATCTGGAGACGGAAAGCAGCCATACTCCCAAAATTCCTGAGAGGAACTCCATCTAAGAACTGACACCGGGGAAAAATAAAAGCTTGCTATAAAAAATCCTCTAGGATAACTGAGAGTCGTGAGAATAGTGTGACTAAACCGTGCGGCCGTAATCGCCACACGTGTGTGCATGTCTTGCTTCGGAAGTCATAGCTGATTGTTGCCGACCATTGTCACACCTGCGTTAGTGGACAGATGTATCGTCGGCGAGTTCTTTTGACATCGAAGCTGGGATTGCTACTTCTGGGTGGGTGGACAAATTTGTTGTCAGCGAGTTCTTTGACATCGAAGCTGCGCATTGTTATACCAGCATGAGTTTGTGACACCTGAGGAGGTTTGCATGTGCGACTGCATCTGGAAGTTTCCTACCACGTGCTTGTCAGGTATAAGGAGAAGAACGAGCCCGCAGTCAGGCAATTTCAACTGGAAATGCATAGCGTGCTGCAGTTGAGTGAGTTATAATTGGAAATTGGTAGCAGTTGTAGCCGCCGCAGTGAAAGTCGAAAAGGAAGTATAAGGCAGACTTGTTGCGGAAGCATCCAAAAAAGGCATTTTATTTCTCCATCCGTCCGTCCATCCGTCCGTCCATTCGTCCATCCATTCATACATCCATCCACTGATATTTATATATTAAGTTATTCTTTTACTCGTAGAATATGCCTTCTTTTAATTTCAGTACTCTATTGTAAAATGTTAAGACTACGAGTATATCTAAAATCAACCAAGCAAGCCACGTCGTTGCGTGTATAATTGCCATTCGGGAGGTCCCGGATTCGATCCCCGGTGACAGCGCAATCTGACAATGGTTTTTTCTGTGGTTTTCCCGGGCCACTTAGGCCAATGCTGGGATGGTTTTCAGCTACAACGGACACTTCATCCTGTTATTGCATCTCATCATTTTTCAGAATTTGTTACTGATGGTTAGGTAGGCTGCAGGCAGATGCCGCGGATGCGTGTGCTCAATAAAAAAAGCCTTCACCGGACATGCTTGGAGCTTTAGTTTAGGACCGTCGCCCTCTCTTGGCGTTGTGGTTCCTCGCCAATGTACCGAGGCCTTCATACTGGAATTGTTAGTGACTTCTATGCGTTTCTGGCATTGGTTTCTGCGATTCCAAGGTGACGGTCTGTGTGGTTTCCTTCGCCTCATCCCTTCCGCCCGGCAAGTGTTAGGCTTCGTGTCCATTTGAGAGAAGACAGTGCGAGAAAGTGTCGAGATACGACTAGTCGGTAGTGGACACGGCACTGAGAGCACTATCTGATAGTAACTGTCGGTACTTGCGGAGAGTTGATACTCTCTATTGGACAATGCGAGCATCTTTCTCCCTACTCGCTCAATTCCAACTCTGTCTGTACAGCTGAGAGTCGTTGCGAGTTTTCAAAATAGAATTTAGTGAAAATAGAGCGCAAAGAATGGACGGACGAGGAAACTAAAATGCTTATCGCTGCCTATGAAGAAAACTAAATGCTTGTGGAAATCGAAAGAAAAAAAAGAGCTGTATAATCGCAGCATTTGCATGTGGTTTTGGTTGTACCCAGCAGGAAGTCCAAAGAAAAATGCACATCTTGAGAAATCAGGTAAATTAAATATGATATACTTTATAATAACTCTCCACAACATTATGAACCGATACATTATTTATTTCGCTATAATCTTTAAAATACCCTGAAAAAAATGTGTTAAAATTCGTAAATGTGCATTGTTTACAAAAGAGCCGCTATAATCTTCTAGTTTTGCAAATCAGTGCGAATTTTACAATACCAAGGCTTTGGCAAGAAATCTGCGACAATACTGCTAGTTTTTAAAGTGATATTTTAGTTTCTCACCCCAAAAGTCTTTTAATTAACAGGTATTAAATTTCTTTACTGCATCCTGACAACCAGCAGCAGATCGCCAATCATATTTTTTTATACTTCACTTATTTTACAAAATATAATTTTAAAAGTATACAAATACAGCTCTGGAAAGGAAAGGATGTGAAGTTATTAAATTTATGTGCTGCTCTATTTTTATTGCTTGTAATACTTAACGGATTTGCAGAAATAAAATCATAGTGTGAATAGTAACTTAAATGGGGCATTATCATGATTGTAATATATTGGAGACAAGAATAAGAAACTGATATTTTCATGGTCCCTCTCTTTTCCCACCTGAGTGATTGGCAGATTGAAACATGCAATGAACTGTACAGGTTCATGTTATATCTATATATTGTTAAATAGAGCTGCATAGCTGTGCCAACATTTAAAATACTATATTTTCTGCCCCATTGCATTTAACTTTATAATTAGATATATTTATACATAAAATAATGTTATGATAATGTAATGAAATTTAACTTGAGAAATAAGCATTGAAGTGTTTTAAGTGACTGAAATGTTAATCAGCTTCTGGGTATATCTCTTAAAATCTTTCTGTAGGATATTTCAGGTTTCTCAAGAGTTGAAAAAAATGAGGATAAAGAAAAGTGGAGCAGGGACAGATGTCTTTCCCATCAGTAGCTGGACGTATTTTGCTGCACTCAAATTTCTGGTTCCCATTTTAACAGCAAATCCTTCAGAATCTAAGTTGGTAAGCACTAAATGTCTTCTACTGTAAAAGTTTGCAATTGAAATAATTTAGCAGTATGTTAATTCTAATACTGAAAACAAAGTTTGCATCGCTGAATTGAACGTTGAATTTGATCTGTAGCTGAAAATCATTTACAAATTATGATGCAAAGAAATTGATATAAACTGTAAAGAATAGTAATGTATTAATAGGGATGTCATTTTTTATTGAGTACTGAAGCTAGATCACAACTGAACTTCTGCTAAGTTATGCTGTTTGCAACATGACAGAATATAAATTGAACATTGTTAATATGTTGAAATATTATCACAGGCTAGTAGCATATTTGAGAAAAACAAATGCATGGTTAAGAAAGAGCTATGAAACCCTTGAGTCTTACCTGGAACATTCTCTTGCCATTTTGAATACCATTTCAGCATTGCTATGCTTCATTTTCCAATTGATGCCAAAAGTATGTATAAATTGCTAATGATGTGAGTGTGATGATACATTTAAAAGGCACATGGTTGGCCATCTTAGCAGCTACTTTAAGTCAAGTTAACCTGTGCTCATTTTGTGTCTGAGATTTATTTTTTAATTTAATGTCAAAATGTCACAATATCATTTAAAATTTATAATTACTAACAACAGCGCATCAATGTGAGTACAACAATTATCATAAATACACAGTCTTGTTGCATAGAATCATTTATTTTTTACTTGGATCAACCACGTTTTTTCAGTAGTGCAGTATGTGAAATATTTTGAGAAAATACAACAATCAGCATAGGAAAGATTTCATAGATCATACATCTCATTTAATAAAATAATTTATTTTAGGAAATGCCTTGATTGACTTTATTTAAAATTACGCAAATTAGGATACATTTCAAATTAAATAACTAAAATCAACTTCATACCTATTACCTTATATGTAACTATAAAATGCACGTGAAATAAAATATACTTTTCTTACATAAATGATATGCAATTAAGATAAGTTTGCAACTTTTATTTGTAAACAGATTATTTAAGTGTTTAAAATCCATTTACATATTATATTATATCTGTACAGTTTAATTAAAGCATTGCATTTTCATTGTAAAACACTTCTAAACTCTACCTCACTATGAAATGTCTCTATACTGCCACTGAACGTCTCCAAGAGGAGTCATGAAATACTCTTTAAAGTCATTTCTTACATCTCTTTGGGAGACTGTATAATTGTGCCTAGTTCCCCGCTGTAATTAAAAAAAGGTATTTTCTGGGCAAGATTTTTGTCGCCATTCTGATGATGTTACAGCATGTGTGTTTGGATCCTCATAATCAATGGAGCCATAAAACAAATACTGGTTTCGCATTATTTTGAGGTCGTTGACAAAAAAAAATTCAGAGTGCATATTGCCCAAACTGTATCTGGCTGCAGTTCCATAGGACTTCTAAGAATCCTAAATCTGTTTGCCATTATCCCAAACACATTCTCTATTATGCGATGTGCTCTGCTCAACCGACAATTGAAAATCCTGTTCGGTGCAGGCTGATCTCTGAAAGCATAGGGCTTCACTATATATGGTTTCATAGCAAAAGCATCATCAGCCTCAAAAAAAAAATATGGGACAGCCATGTTTCTTCCTGGTGGAGCTTCAGGATCAGGGAGCTCCATCTGTTTTTGTTCAAGTGCCTTATATAGCGAGCAATTTTGAAACACTCTGCCATTGCATCCTACATCAACTTACAACAATTTATAATTAGCATCAGCTATAGCTAGAAGTACGATGCTATGGGAGTTTTTATAATTAAAATAAAAACTGCCGCTATGTCTGGGTGCTTTCATCACAATATGCTTTCCATCCAGTGCTCCTAAGCAGTGGGGAAAATTCCAGTGATGGCCAAAATTTGCTGAACACCTTAGCCACTCTTCCGTAGTTCCTGGAAACTGAAAATAGAAATAAATAGTTCACAGATATCTTTCTAGCAGAGCTTAACACAAGTATAATGCTAAACATTAAAATAACAGCATTAACAGAACCCCCATATATCTATTCGCATAGCATTAATTACAGAAATAGTTTTGTCCTAGTGCAATGTATGTGATGTAATGATATGAAAACTGAAAAGAAAGGAAGAAAGAAAACTACCTTTGCTGATGAGCTAAAATAATTCAAACATTAGTACAAGTTTCAATAGTAATAAACTGAGGTGCTGCCCCTTCTCTATGGGATCAGTTTTACAGTGATCTGTAATTTGTGTTTGGATAATAATTATAAACTGATAACTTCTTAAAACAATTATTTTAATAAGTGGTCCTAATTATGCATATGGCCATTGTTGAATGAAAATGTAACATATTCACACTCAGCAAAGATTTTAAACCTACAAATTTTAATGGATATCTAGAGAAATTTATCACCAACTCCACATATAAACTTATTTATTTGTATGCAAAAATTCTGCTTCAGCATAGCTTACTACACATATTATCATCCATTATCCATTGATAAACACCAATTACCAGACATGTTTGTATGCAAAAATTCTGCTTCAGCATAGCTTACTACACATATTATCATCCATTATCCATTCATAAACACCAATTACCAGACATGTTTTTATACAGTTTTATTATTGTGTAAAAATTATTATTCTATACTGCATTGTGATAACTGCACTGTTCCATAATTTAAAAGTTACATTCACACAGCAAAGGATAGGCTTTCCTCTAGTGAACAATTGCTTCAGAGGTTAAACAAGAACAACACTCGATGTATTTTCATATAGTTTGCACAATTATACACCATGCAATGAGTATAAATAATGTTTTTAGTGGTAACTTAATTACTTTAAAATTTTAAAGTATAATCTTAAATCATATGACTAAATTGCGCTATATTAATCTGCAAATAATATAATGCTTACTGTAGTCCTCACAAATGTATGAATAACTTGGAACTGCTATTGGTGACTTTGTCCTAAATATTATCTCAAATAGTAAATGACAAAGTAGCGTCGGCGTTATTGTGTGGGTCAGTTGGTCCGGTTAGGGTGGAACCTAGTGACATTTTCCTACCTTTTGATGTCTGCACTGCTCCGGTTTTAGCTCAGGTGGTTCCTCTTCATCGGCGAACATGAATTACTCGGTACAGGGCGTAGTACAGAAGGAAATACAAAAATGGCAGTGAAGAAAAATAACATTAATCACTGGTTCGTAAATATTATTGAAGAACTTATACGTGTAATAATATTCTACGGTATAAACCCTAACCGTTGACAACTAAGTGACTCCTGCAAATATGTGGGTGATGATTACAAATCTTGGGAAAGCAAAACCATGAATTCTTTGTTTCAACCGCGGTGAGCAATGTGGCACGATTTTGCTTCAGCGACCGACATAGTGTCGCCCATGGAATCTGGCGTAGAACTGCCCAAAACGGTTGTGATTTTAAACTTAGCTTTCTTTCTGTATAAATAGCGTCCCTTCTTGCTATTGGTTGCACGTACTTATGCCTCTATTCCTTAAAGTCACTCAACGTTATACAAAAAACAGGGCAATAACATTTTAGAATGTTTCCTTTTGAAAGCTCAACTCACAATACATCAAGGTCTTGCTAACGGAAAGCTGTGCATTTACAGTTAAACCACGTTTCAAACCTTGTCGTCTTAGCGTGTAAAATATTAACAAAAATACAAATATCCACAAGTAAAATAATGGTTAAAGCAAAGCTTATTATCCCTTACTATGATTAATAAGACATTACTATATACAAAGGCTATCTATTTAATTAAGTGTAATGCTCAATATCGTTATACAGATCGTTCCGCAATAGAGCTTCTTTTTGCATATTATTGTTAGTTACATAATTACGCGGATATTAAAGAGTTACTGTCTCAAACTTGAGGCAGTTTCAGTGACCTAACAATATTGAGATACAGGGATTGGCATGAATTTAAATAACCTGCATTACATTTACAATGATAAATTATGTTACAAACCAATGAATTAAAATGCACTGTTAGAAATATAAATTTGTCAAGACTCAATGTTTAGTAAAAGTGTTATTGTATAATATTTTCCAAAATTATAATGTCCCACATAATATTGTGCTTATAAAAGTGTATATACAGTGCTCTGTATATTTTGAATGTATCTTGTAGGCCATACCTCTATACTAACATTCTGAAAATTTGCTCCCCTAGTTAGAGCAGCAGTCCATTATATTATTACAGAGCAACGAAGCAGACAACGATAAGAATGAAGCAGCAGAAAGTGCCAGTCCAGCATCAGTAAAATGAAAAGGAAGAGGACTGACACAGAACATGACAGTTTACTGCAACAGGCAGTCCAAATCATGAAACAACCCAGGGATGAATTTGATATCTTTGGAGAAAATGTGGCCCTAGAACTGAGATCTCTGAAGTCAGATTTCTATAAACATAAGCTGAAGTACAGTATTTTTTTTTTTTTTTTTTTTAGGAAGGCAATTCAACAAGTTGCTGATGAGGATTGGCTTTCCTCTAGTGCATCAACTTCACAAGCTCCCATCGTTATAGTGGAGGATGGGGAGTGCTTACTATAAGTTATAAGACTACTAGAAAATCTGTTTTGTTCTTAATAAAGCGAACCTACCTTTAAATATGCATCCTTCATTTTGTCATAAATTGCAAAAGTAACCTCCTTCACTATCCTTCCAATTGTGCATACAGGTATACGGCATAAATCCTGAAGGCTACTGTATGAATCCACTGCAAATGCAACATCACCTTATGAAATATATGCTCATCATGTTCTCTCCAAACACAGGACTGCAAGCTCACAGTATATTGAAGTGGAATCTTAACTATGCAAAGTACTTTTAAATATGTGCAGAAAAGTTAATATTTGTAAAGTGTCCCATACCATGACTTAATTTAACCAAATTCTTTTCTTGCAACCAATTAAGTTTTTCTTATAAAGTATTTAAAATATATGTAGATCACTTGTTTTCTTTGGATTTGACCTTAAACTCAGGAGGCTGCTTATTATTAAACGAAAAGGAAAGTGACAAGAATCTGAATATGAATATGTTTAGGAGATTGTAGACTTCCTGAACTTCATAAACTTTAATTGAAGGCTTTTACATTGACTGAATATAATAAGAAACTACCTTAATTGAGCAGATGTAAATTCCACAGTTTAACATAAATTAAAATTAGTTGAACATTTTATTATAAATTCAAAATTCAAATAGCTAAATCACACAAAGATACTAATATTTCCTGTACTTAGTTTTCAAAAAAATTAGTTTTATTTCAAGCCTTCAATCATCATGGGCATGGCAGCTGACATAATTATGATTTGGGGGGGGGGGTTTCCAGGCAATAGTGTTCCCAAAAATATTGATTGAATGCTTGGACTTATTTCAATGTTTTTCACACACTATATGATATGCTTTAATACTTTATGCCTTAAAACATGCAAACTGCTCATTAATTTGCTTTGGTGGGAGCTCAAAACAATCTTTCTAGGATCTATCTTATTCTGGCAGCCCAGCTTAGGGATAGTGCTGAATAAAAGTAAGTACTTAGTTTAACTTTGATTGTGCCTCAATTCAATATTGTCTTCCGCTGCAAACTGCAGTGCCATGGACAGAAGTTTTGTGTCTGAAATTTTACCAAATATTTTGAAAAAAGAAGTAATTTTTCATAATATTATTGAATTTTAAGCTTTAAAAATATTTTTTGCGTGTGGCGGATAGGTCACAAATTAACTGAAATTATAAATAAATAGGCATATCCTTATTAATATGCTTTACACTGCTAGTTTTAATTAATTTGTTTCAATATGTTAGTGTTTCCTCTCAAAATTGCAGTACGAAAATAAAACTTTGTTAAAATAATACAGTAATTTTGATAAACAAATTATTAACTTTTGAAAAAAATCAAGGATTCTGGAGAGCAGGAAGATCTTGGCAGTAATTAGAGGTAAATATAAAAAAAAATATGTGTAGATCTTGTAAACAATTTACGTGACCCTTTTATGTGAATATTTTAAAATGTAGATCATGTGTAGCATTTTTATTGGAGCAATGAAATTACATAATGCAAAAGTAATATTAAAATAGGAACGAAACATGGCATAAACATTGGCCGTTGTAATAACCCTAACTTATTGTAGTTACAGATGCAAAGCTGGGTTAAATTCGTAAAATTGTGTTAATAATTTCGTGTTCGTGTGGATACAAACATTTCAGTGTTTATTAATGTAGGCCTAAAATTGCATTTTGTAAAGGCAATTATATCACACGAACTTATAGGTTAGGCGGTAGGCAGTTTTACTTACCTGAGGCTAGAAAGCGCAATGTTACCGTAATTCGGTTCTTTATAGGAATTGCAGATCGCATTCTGGTGTCCTCTTCTTCTTCTTCTTTTTTTTTTTTTTTTTTTTTTTTGCAATTTACAGCCCAATAAGCTGAATTAAACAATGCAGTTGCTCAGCTGACATTCTTAAAACATTTCTGTACTGCTGAGGATCTTCAATTCGCAGCTCATTAGGAAGTGTAGAACATGCTCCCAGGTATTGCTGCGTTCTATCCATGGTTTAATCCAGCATTTCCTCTTCTTTTGGCCACGTTTTTCTTTTAAAAGTGATAGCACTATAACTATATCCGCACATTGCTGGGCTTCCATTTTACCTAGGAAGGCTCTGTCACACGTTTACACGACAGCGGAGTGGACACGATTCTGAGAGTAACTGCCGCTAGTCTATTATCAAGAGAACTTTCAGAGAATGAAATACTCTCAAATGGACGAACTCTCGACTGGAACTGTCGCGAGCCGCTTGCACTCTCAGCTATCAAATGGACATACGTCTTTAGGCACAATATACCATTCAAGGACCACAATCAGCGAAATGTCCCACTCCGCCTTACTTACATTCCTACATATCTAAAATCAAACACTTCCTGTCATTCCTTTGATGTTAGTTCCCATTCCTCAAGTCCCCAAATCACAACTCTATATGTCTTTTGTTTTCGACCAGATAATACTATACTCTCTCCAACTGTTTGACCTAATTTTCGGTGCCTTATATAACAAAGCTGATTTCTGGCACAATTGCTCCTACCTTTCCTAAAGCCAGTGGTTTTTGCTTGTCCCATTTTTATCCTCAACCAATGTTGATTAAAAAGACATAATGTATATTCCTTTCTTACATTTGACAATTTTTCCTGTATGCTTAATTTACTACCTTCCCTGAAAACCACGATCTGCACTTTTTCTGTACTTTTACTTTAGCTTCTCTTTAGGGAAACAGATACATACATACTTGGCAGAGGCTTAATATTGGCAGATTATACAGGATGATCAAATTTATCGGCATTTATTGCGACAGAATTTGAATTGATGTCACTGTTAAAAAGGGAACCTCTATCGTAACCGAATAGTTCTGATGACCAGCTGAAGAGGGCGCAAAGTGGTAGTAGAGACCAGGAGAGTCCGGCATGGATAAATTAGCGTCTTTGGTAGACTAAATGTCAGTTACTTCTACGCATTGTTATGGATATATCAGCGCCTTTTGTGTTCTGAACTTGACTTATTTATAAGAGCTACCATGGTGCAGTGCCTATCGTGGAGTTAACGTGAATTATTCTACAAATGGAAGCAGTTTTCGTTTTGATGGAGACTATTGGGGTTGCTATTTGTCTTGTACGACGTTTCTTTCTTTCGGATTTGATTTTTGTTTTTATCGGTAATTATTGTATCAATGTACTTAGAAATACACTTTATAAGGCGTTGTTGCGAAAGCTACAGAAATTTAGGGAAAACGCAAGGAAATTTATGTAGCAGCGGGCAGCATCGTAATGAAGCCTTCCTTGAATAATTGAAACACCAGATCGAAAAGAGCTTTCGATCATGAAAATACCATGCTCGATCATGCATTCCATTTCACTACAATGAAATTGATAGTTGCATGCACGTGGTCCCTACGTATGTTAAATCTGTCAATCATGGCGTGTGCTTTGACGTCTGATTGGCATTAACAATGCATCAGTAGGCATTAACTTTTTCTTGAGAGCTAAATCGAGCCTTGCAAGGGTTCGCTGACTGGCATTTTAGTTCTTTAGCGTCTGCTAGGTTATGATTTGGATTCGTATTTTGTTGGCCACTAGATCGAGTCCTAGAAGGGTCTGCTGATTAGCACTTACGTCATTATTTCAAGTTGTCACGGTAAACTCCGAAAACATTTATGTGACCATTTTACTTTATTTATTGCTAGGGTGGCCACAAAGTCCAGTGGCCACTCCCTGCAAAATCAACCTGAAACATAACTTCCACAAACAAACTTCAACCTAACATAATTAATTACATGAATAACAGTTGAGATCTGAACCATATGCACCATATAAATCATTAAATGTCCAAATGATCAGTCTATGTATCATCATTCTCATGGCAAAGAATAATACGCCTCCAGGTTCTCTGCGACATTTTGCGGAGCATTGCTGGTGTAACTTAAAGGAAGGCTCGTCTAACAGCATCTTTCAGTTCATCAGTGGTATTGTAGCGGCGTTGTGAAACGATACTCTTTATGAACCCCCATAGCAAATTATCACATTTGGTGAGGTCTAAACTTCGAGGTGGCCAGGCAAGTGTTGCTGGCAGCACAGGAGAACCACGACCAATCCATCGCTCAGGCAAGGCTTCATTAAGGTATTCGCGAACCCTAATGACATAACGGGCAAGAGTCCCACCCTGTTGAAACTAGCACGTTTCTTCAATTCCGTGCTCCCTCAAGAGAGGAAGAAACCAGGTCTGCAACATATCCACAACACCGTAGAAAAAGAACGACCCAATCAAATGCCTGCTGTCCAAGGCAGCCCGTATCATCACATGCGGAAGGTTATTTCCAACTCTTCATAAGAAGTGAGGATTTTGCTTGGACCAAAAGACCACATTACGTGTCGGGAACTCTTGTAAATTGAATATTCATCGGAAAAGATGACTTTCCCTCGTTTTGAGAAACTGAAGGAGTGCCGTACGTGCCTCCTTTCTCCGATCCATATCAACATCCGATAATTCTTGCACGGGTGTAGGCCGGTATGGTCGCAGGCCTAAGTCTTTTTTCATGTGCTTCTGCATGGAATGAGCGGGGTGCACCCAATTCTGCAGATCGTTTACGCGTTGACTTAAGCGGTGATCTGTTCACGGACTTCTCGACGAGCTGACATGTTTCTCTTCTTGTGGAAGGTCTGCCACTTCTTACGTTATTCTTCATACTTCCTGTGGTGAAGAATTCATGTTCCCAATTTAACATTGTTTGTTGCGGAAGAAGATCCCGTTGAAACCGTGCTCGAAAGTCATCTCCAAGTTCTGCCATTGTCTTCTCCGTTTGTCTTCGCTCATGCACCCAACAGCTTGCAATAGCACGTTTCTCAATAGTGTAATTGAATGTATCAGCCATTGTTTAGTTCACAAACTCTGAAACATACAACAAACACAATTTTCAATTACATTTGTAGGGGGTAGTGAGACTTTGTGATCACCCTGTACAGAAGTGGTGGAAGTATTAAATTTCATTAAAAATTCGATAAAGGGATTTAATAGGAAATACGTATTTTGAGACTCCCTGATTTAAAACTATATTCCTGTGTGGTGTGTGAATAGCATAACTTTCTATATATTTTAAGTTTAACATGTACTAAGGATTCAACACGAATGCTTTAAACAAAAACTGCCGTCCTAAACTAACGTTTACATGGAAAAAATTGACTATGTTTTATTTTGTTGAAAACAGCGCCAACGATTGTGATTAAGCACCGTATCTTTAAGTTATCTGAATGCAAAATGTATATATTGAATTATCTGGGAATAACCTATGAAATCCTTTTTATTCTAAATAAATTTTATATAACTTATAAACCATAAGAGATACTCAATATTTTACTACAAAAATACAGATCTCGTTAAAGGACGCAAATTGTGTCAAATAAAACATTTTGTATCGTTAACCATTTCCCAGATATTCTTTGTTATTGGCTTGTATTTTCGAATACTTTATGCCTTTCTCAACTGAAAATGGCAAACTTTTATTTTAATTTCTCTACCACATACGTAGTAGATAGTAAACTTATTGTACTGCACCCGAAACTTCGATATCGAGATTTCACCGTAAATGCATGTTTTAATGTCCCTTGAATCCAAATATGTATGTTTCGATAAAGGTTATTGTGTGCCTGTGTATGTACAGGCATAAGTTCTAAGTATATGAACACCATAATTTGAAAATAAAAAGTGGGAAACCTAAACTTGGTATTTAGTTTTGGTATCTTTTAAATACTTCTATGTAACATGAAGCTTTTCAGAATCAGCTACCCCAAACCATAAATAACATCGAACATTTTTTGAAATGTTTAATTTTCTAAAACTAGCTCCAACAATATTTTAAAGATATCATGCGGTAAAGGTATTTACATGATAAATAAAACGTATTCTTGAATGTTCTGGAACGTTCCTTTAAGTCATCTTCGCTTGGAAGGAGTTTTGTATAATCTTATGTAACTGATGAGCGTTAAACGATGGACGAAAACGATTACACACAAATGTGAATCTCTTTAAGACGCACAATTTATTTCAAATAACTGTTGTTATGGGATCAACCGTTCCCAAGATATACATCATTGATGGTTAGCTTTGTTCAATAAATTCGTCATTCTCTTAATGTCCTGCAGACACTCAGTTGTTTTCGCTGTTACATGGAAGGAGTATCAACTTTTAAGGTCAGCACATAGCGTCCCGTTTTTAAATATTTGAGTGTCATTTATTCCCTTTATATCTGAAACGGAACCTGCAACGTAGATACTTCTGTTAAGGTGTATCTTGATTAAAATGAAGTAAACAGAAAAATAAAGCGTCGTTAGAATAATTTACATAACCAGTAGTAAAGGATAGAGCGCGAAGAAGGTCTGTGAATGTAATCTAGCCGATTAATCTTTTCTTTTCGTGGCTATGCTAAGAAAGCGGACTTCATCACATAGCTTCCTGTTTTAAAATCATTTATTATCGATATGCTGTATTCTTCTTAAAGCTATAATGAAGTGTATAAATGCGAAATGACGATTTAACACCCCCCCCCCCAAAAAGCTAATGTATTCCATTCAAATGACCTTCTCTATCTGTTCTGCAAACTATTCTTACAAAAGAGTATTCTTTTATTTACTTTATGCTAATCAGGATAAGTACCATTAAAACGGTCTTATTAATAGCTTCCTTGTAAGAACCAGTAAAATGCACTAGTCTTAGTCAAAAATCAGATTTTTTGAAGCTGGTCGCTAAATGAAACAACTGAAATTCGGTTCTCTTTGCAAGGAATAATACACAAGAGGAATGAAGTGTTTCTGCCCATTTGAGAAAAGTGTAAGTAATTTAAAATTGAAACAAATAACAAGAAATATCTTGGAAACGTTTAACTCTACAAAATATTAAATGACATGAATTGTGTGTTTTAACGAGATATACATTTTTGGTGTGTTACGTTTGTTTCTATCTCTTAAGCTTCAGCAGCTATGCAAAATTATTCAGAATGAAGAGGACTTCAGGGATATTCTCAAAAAAATTCAGCATCTGTATATCTTTTCTCATGAATCTATCTTATACAGATGGTATTTTAATGAAAATCATTAGAGCTATTTTGTAGAAATTCCAAATTTTCTGAAAATATTCCATGTAAAGGGTAGTTTGGGGTTGGAGAATTTCCCAGAAAGTTTTCGTTTTTGAGTTATGCTATCTAAGGACATACACATCTAGACTCACACACATACACACAGACGGACACAAATGGACATTTTCTAACAGTTCTTTTTTTCATTCAGAGGTCCTCAAAATCTTTATTTCCAGTGGCATCTCGTTATCAGATTTTTGGATGAAATAGAATGCCCTTTCTACCTATTATGTGCATTGTACGTAGGTAATAGAGAAAGTAATTAAACAGAGCAGTAAGCTATTTTATGAGTAGCTTGTAGGTAGAGGCATTCATGGGAATTCAACATATACTTCTTTGTTTACGTTACACATACTCTCATTTATTTAAATTATTTGCTCTAAACACAGAGTTTCTCTTTTTATTTACCCTGGCGCATATGTACGTAGATAGAGTCGCTTTGTATTCCACCCAACAATTCTATACATTAGATTTCAACGGAAACGCATGTTTTGAGACACTCTGAGTAAAAAAAAAGGCGAGTGTGTGTATCTGTGGACAATATAGCTAAGAAACAAAAATTCCGTTAAATAAAAAACTTGGTATTGAAGTCCAGTATCTCCCAAGGATGCGACACGATGATTCTCAAGAAAATTCCCCATTTCAGAGTACATAGAACATTTTTTGAAAAGTTTGACTTTCTCAAAAACGGGTCTAAGGGTTTTGATTAAAATAAGGCATATTAAAGATATTTTTACATGACAAATAAAATGTGTATCTCGAATTTCATGGAAATAGCCTCTGAAGTTTTCTTCATTCTGAATGATTTTTACATAGCTGGTAAACTATAAGATATAGACAAAATTTACAAAAAATATAACTGTCGTTAGAGCACACAATGTATGTCCTTTACATTATTATTGTGGAGTTAATCATTTTCGAGATATTCCTTGTTATTGGTTTAACTCTTAAAACACATATACTCTTTTCAGACAAAAAGTCGCCCGTGTGTCTCTTGTTTTATTTCTGACCAAGCAAAGAAGCAAATTTCAATGACAATCGCATAGCAACAAATTTAAAACAGTTGACTATCGCTTTAGCATAGCGCATTCCTTTAGTACCCCTCTACTTATAAGGAACTGAGTAATAGGAAAATTCTCCTAATTTTTCTATCGATTAGTATGGTGTAGAAAGAAGAATAATCTTATATAGGAAGTTTTTAGAACAGCTACAGAAAGTCTGTGAGTGTAACACGCCAGATTTTTTTTATTGTACCTTAATCCTAGAAAGAGCTTTCAAAACTTTTGTAATAACCATGGGGGTACATACATGCATCATAAAGAGGGGATGGAGCTGAGTAGTTTTGGGAGTCACTGTCCTAGTACAACAGTAAGAAGAATTTTTCGGATTGCATTATGCTCTGCCTGTAATTTGCCCAGGAAGTGTTATAGTTTGAAATTAAAAACCACAAAGTAGCTTAGAAAGATATTAAGGGATAAGTGACACTTTTAAGCCCTGCACCATCATACTTTGCGCTTATTACCAGGATAATCCTTCTAAATGAAGGTAAACGGTAGATGCGCTGGAACAAAAGACTGTCTTCTCTGGAAGCTAATAATGGCATAGCCACACTTCTCTATATCCACTCAAGACAGTCTCTAACTTCACCCGTGCCTAAGAAATAATTAATGCTTTTAGAGAATATTAAGTTCGGAAGATGCTGTCGCAAGCAAACCCCATCCTTTCATGCGTCATCATGCTTTGCTGAGTGAAAAGGCTCACGAATTTCAGGTTTTCACTTTCTCCTTAAGCACCCATTAAAGATACGGTATTTAGTCATAAGTACTCGGATATGTTTCACCTTTTCTCTTACAGCCTTCTATTATCGTGAATAGAGTACGAAGACTAAGTGTTATGTTCGCCTTGACGAGAATCATTCCACAGCAACTGCAATGGCTCTGCAAAGCAAAGCTATGTATATGCAGTAGAAACGTTCATAGGTAGACAGTTATCCAAAATACACCAATTTTTAAGAAACATTTTCAAGCTCTATATCTCAAAATATTTGCATGAGAAAATAGTAGTTTTGGAATAAAAGCTGCTTCGTTTGAACGAAAATCAACGTTTTTTTTTTTTTTTATTTAGAGGAGGTTAGAAGTCCTTCCAAGTCCAAATTGTATTTCTTTTTTCGTTGTCAAATTAGAAACGAGATATTTTTTCACCAGATTCTGATTCTGCACACAGAAGTCAAGGACCTTCATGAGAAACAATGTACAATGTCTTTGTTCACATTGTAGCCACTGCACGGCTGCTCGCGCGCACCTCTTCAGTTTGGCTCCCGCCCAAACAGCTACAATATCTGCACAACCACCTCACATGTGCACACTTACAACTATACAGTGATAATAAGCAAATTCCTGACCACAAGAAACATTGAAAATGGTATCCTTTCTTATCCACATATTTCTGTGATCTCAGGAGATTTTCATTCACACACGAAAGTCCAAAACCTAAAATCGAATGATTTTCTCACCTGTCGTTTTCTTTTACTTCTTTCAAGTAACGGAATTCTTTGCATACTGTTTTTCAAGTTTCCTCATTAATAAAATCACAAAGAGTATCCTGATAATCATAATACTTTACTAATTCTCCTATCTTCAAAGAGCTAATGTGTTCAGTATCTATGCCTTTCTCTACCTATTCTACAACAAATTATTTTTTCAAGAACTTATTTGTCATTCTACTTCAAGCTAATCAAGATAAACATTAACAGGAATAGTTTTATTACTTATTTCCTTGTGGGTGCCAGAGAAACAAGGGACGACACTAGGATAAAGTGATAGTAAAATCTTTTAAGTTCTGGTCACTAAATGATGGTTAAGTGAGTGAAATTCCTTTGTCTTTGCATGGTCAGAGGTAAAAAAGAAGAAAACAAATAAAAATTGAATGAGGACTTGATACATATTAGTAAAGGAGAATCTCGGGAATCGTTAGCTCAGAAAAGTATTGGACATAACGAATACCACGTTTTTGTGTAGTACATTATGTTTATCTCTTACCAGTTATGCAAAAGTCATCCAATGTGAAGAGGGACTCGAAAGCTATTCCCAGAAAATTCAAGATATACATTTTGTTTGTCATGTGAGCTTCTTTAATATATTTTAATCAAAATCGTTAGATCCATTTTTGAGAAAATCGAAAATTTCGAAAGTCTTCCGTGTAAACGGTAGTTTGGAATGAAGGATTTCCCTGAAAACCTTTGTATCGCATCCTTGGAGGATACTGAAATTAAATACCAAGTTTGGTATTTTACGGACTTTTCGTTTTTGGGGTATGCTTTTCACAGACACACAGATACACGGACCTTTTTCTAAAACTGCCCTATTTGGATTCAGGGGTCCTCAAAATATGTATTTCGGAGAAGTTTTGGTACAGCATTTTTGGGTTTAATGCAATACCTTCTCTATCTATTATGTATATTGCACGTGTTAGAGGAAGTAAAACTATTCGGAATTAAAGGTAATGATTACATAATCTATCATTTAAAAGTATTAATTAAGCCAACTTGGTTAGCCAAGATTGCAGCAAATATGTTAGTGTGGAATCGTTATTTCACACAGCCGAATATGAGATCCAGAAAATACTAGCTGTGTTAAATACAGAGAAAAGAGGTAACAAAAAGTGGTGTGAGAGTGTCAATGAAGCTTGTGAAAGATACTTGTGGCATTTACGGAACAACTGTAACATAGGGAAGGGAACCATGTACCTGCAACGCATCCAAATGAATGTCCTATCAGTTTTGCAGAAGCGAAAGTGTTCCTAGAGTGTTGTGTTACTTACTTCCAAGGTAACAGATTCATCTCAAACACTTCAACTAGTGCGCAACACGACAGAAGGGAAACTAAATGTTAACATTAATAGCATTGAAAATGTAAGAAACAAAGTAGTATTCATAGAACTCCCCAATGTAAATTAATGCAATGAGTTTGTCAAGACAGTTACTAGTAAAAAACTAGTATCTTTGTGCTAAGATTCCTCCTAAATGAGACATGATAATTGTAATACATGGCATTGAGGTTAGTATAACAACTGAAGAATTGGTAGATTGCATTTTGTCACAGAATCTCCATGTAAAGCAGTGCATGCTAAGTCCTACACTGAAATTAGATCTGCAGTTTCTAAAGAAGTCAAGAGACGGCGATTCGCAATATACAACATTCCATACGACTCCAAGGATCTATCTGTCATACGATGATGCACAGACAGAAACTATATATTGGTTTTACCAGATGCCGAATGAAAGAATAGGCTGTTGTAACAGTTGAGGTTATAGTCATATTAAAACAGAATACAATTTCATGCAGCAATGTTCTCTCTGAGTATAAGAGCATGACATGAAGGATCGCCCTAAGTCACAAAAAAGCTTGTGCAAATTGATTCACTAAATGATGGAGAAGAACCTGGTTTTCAACCCTGCTGCACTGGCCATCCTGCAACCACAAATAAATGTCCAGCGTTTAAGAACATAGTTGGACTTAAAAATATGTATAACAAACTAGGGCTAAAAAGTAATTTAACTACATCTTCACAAATCCATTGCTCTAACAGAATCCAATGCTGGATTTTCTAATAAAATTAATGAAATGACGAAATAAAAATGTTATATGTACAAGAATCCAATGTTAAAATAAGCGTGTCACTGGTTTTGGTTCTAGAAACAGTATAATTTCATAAGTAATAATGAAAACAGAGTTAAAGCAGCAATCATCACGAACAATATGTCAGCCATGAAGATCAAACAACACTGCTTACATCATTATATACTCATATGTGCGCATTTTAAAGGGTTAAATACATATGCAACATACATGCGGGCCCCTGACTATGACGTTGGCAGTTTCTTCTTAAGCTTGAATATATCTAATACAACAAGATACGAAAACACATCTCTTTCTGAAGGTAGGGGATTTAAATGCTAATCATAAGGCTTGGGGCGGTGATCTCAGTGATCAAAAGAGGAGAAAATTCTTCGATTTTTGATGCGCAAACAATTTACAAAACTTGAATGGTGCCATGAGCCCTACATTTATTAGAGAAGATTCTTCAAGTATCATTAACATTAGTGTATGCAATTCCCAACTACTACGCTATATCCATAGTTGGTCTGTTAAGGCTCAAGCTTTATCTGATCATAGTCAGATCACTAAAGAAATCAGGAGCAGAACATCTAGTGACAAATGGTGACAAAAAAGTTAAAAGGGACCAATTCGAACAAGCGGCTGCTAAAACATTAGCACCTCTGTTAAGTAAAACAAAACTCCATCATACAGAATGGATATCGATAATACTGTCAATAAACTAACGAGTTATGTCATTCACCCTTGCCTAGTATACTTAACTGCCCTATAAAAGCAATGGTGGGCTCAAACATGAACTATGTTTAAGAAACGAGCAATAGCCTCCAAAATAAGGTACTAAAGATCTCTATGCCAACTATTACATAAAATATAACAAATGCAGCCTTTTATTATAAAGGAAGAACGTAGAGGACCTGTAATCGATGCAAAAATCCAAAGCTGGAAGGCCATTTGCTCGAATTCGAATACAAGTTACCCGTGGGAAATAGTTTACAAACTATGCAGGGCGCCAAATAATATTAATAAACACTTAATAACTGCATATTTTGGTAGCTATTTTACCACAACTTCTGCATAGAGGGCACAGGTTTTCCTTTCAAAATTCTTCCCAAATGACACAATGGATAATCACTTACAAAATGTATTACATCAGAAATAGTGCTTACTTCCCAGCACCACCGATGATATACCGTTTACTGTAAAAGAAGTCGAAAGAATAATTGTTAGACAGAATTATCAGAAAGCACCTGAAATCGACTCCATATCTGCCAATGTGATCCAGCATGCACATTTTAGACTACCTATTTTGTTTTTGAACCTATTGAATACATACAAATTGGAGTCTTCCCAAATGTATGAAATTTAGCTACTGTAAAAATAATACCAAAAATCGAATGCACCCAAAGAAAGACACACAACAAACACACTTCAAGCCATAAGCTTTATTCTAGTTATGGGACAATTTTTTGAAAATTCATAATAGAAACGCAACTGCAGAAAGTTACGCGACTCTGCTGACCACGTAAAAGATAAAGTGTATACAACAAACCTTATAGATAGGAAGAAACATCATCCAAAAACTTCACTCAATTTCGGATACTGAACTCTCGAGTATAAATAAAAACGTACTAGAAATATGCCAGAATGTGGTGTAGACAACATCTCTTATGATACGGTGTGCGCTTGTGATCATTGTAATTTAACTATGACTAAGAGAATGCGAAGCGGTTGCACGGAGATTTAACAGATTTGGCGGGTGTCCGATGTACAGGAGCCGCAGTGCGAATGTAAAACACTCTATTATGTTTATAAACTATTTAACAAAATAAAGATAACAATTGCCTCATGCTGTTTCAAATATTTGTGTCAAATTTAAGCAAGAATTTGTCTCTATTTTCCTTATTTGAAGGGATAGTTTCAGAAGTTAGTGCTTAAAGAAGTAATTTTACGAGCGGATCTACTCAGCTAAAAAAAAAAATACTCCTGTTTTCGTCATGGTTTGGATTTTGCAAGCAAGTATTAACTGTTTTCTTTTGAGTGAGAGGCAGACAACTAATAAATTCAAAGAAAAGTGCTTAATAGAGACTCTAATACTGTCGTATTGTGTAACCACATAGACATTGAAAAATTACTTTGAAGGCTATCTTTCAAATCCTAGATACTTTGGTAATGATATAGTAACCAAGCGGATGGCTCACGCCGTTTTGTCTGCGACTCTCATTCGGGAGGTCATGGGTTTGATCCCCGTCGCCGGCCTACCAAAACCAAGCATTTTCGGGGGTTTTCTCGGGTCACCAGGCTAGTGCTGCATAGGTTAATTACATCCCCCGAAAGTAGAAGCCCGCAATTTCCTGTTTCCATCATTTCCTAATTATCGCTCTTTCAGGTTTGAAGGATCAAGGGAATGGTGTTCGGCAGGTTGTGGTTAGATGTTAGATTGCGTATTGCAAAAGATTATCCTAGCGTTGTCGTCGGGAGCACTCGGTCGGGACCCACCTTCGGGTTTGGGGCTCCTTCTGGGAGTCAAATTGGGGGTTCCGTGGTCGTGAACAGAGCATAGGATGACGTCGGGGAGGTTCCAACTGTAGCCGTTGAGGACCTGTCCGTCGTTATCTTCCCTCATCCCTCCCTCCCTGATGTCACTTAAGAGACAAAGGGATCCACCCTAGTGTCCTGATAGCGTTTAAACCTAATCCTAATGGTACACATAGTTAAGCCTCCGTACATAGGAACATCAATGGCGAAGCAAAAGTTATATACAAGCATTAATACGTTTGATAGAATAAATTAGACTTGTGTGAAGGTTGAAATGGTTATGTGAACTTGATAATTTCCACTGAATTAAAAATAAGTGTTTTCCTCCTCAAAGTTTTATCAATTTTTTTCTCATTAACACGGTATTTTCAAGGAATCAGGAAAAGCAGCAGAAATAATGCTTTGAAATTCGATTGCTTATAAGAAACGCTTCATTTTAATGCAGCAAGTTGGTACATAGCTATAACTCCCTTACGTCAGCTTTACAACCTTTCATTTATACATTAATTACACTTTATCGACACCTCCTTTTAAACGTGTCTTCTTAGAAGCCTGTATCCAAGAGAAAAGAGATAAAGGAAATTTTAGTGTACTTCTTAAGTAAACAACTTTTAGCTAATTTGAACAATTTATCTATGTGCAGTTTTCTTCTATAGACTATTCTTGTAATTACTTTCTCTAGCACATATAGCTAGAGTAGTTATTGTATTCCACCAAAAAATTAGATGTTGAGATTTCACCGGAAAGATATGTTTTGAGGTCCCCTAAGCCTGAAAAAACATTTTTAGAAAACGGTTCATATGTGTGTGTGTGTGTGTCAGTCTGTATATGTGTGTCTGTGGACAGCGTAGCTCAAAACTGAAACGACCGTTGAAAACCAAACTTATTATTTATGTTTAGTATTTTTTAAGGATGCGAAACGAAGATTTTCAGGAAAATTTTCATACCACAAACTAACTTTTACAAGAAAAAGTTTTGAAGATTTTTTGTCTCAAAACTGGCAGTAGATATAGAAGATGCATCCTAGGCCAGATTTGCATATTAATAAGAGCAATTAATTTGCATAATTAACTGAATTGCATATCAACAAATTTCCATATAAAAATTTGAACAATAATTACAGCATGATATTTGCATATCTGACAGCTATCAATCATTGATGTATACTAATGAGTCAGCAGACCACGCCCCCCGCGGACGACCCCCCCGGACACGCCCACTCGCGAAAAACATCGCTGCTCGCCAATTATTGAGGTACATGTGACTTTGAGGGGGCCTTTCCAACTGGAATTTAATGAGGATTCTAATTATGCAATCCGAGTGTACCTATCATTGCACAATAAAGACTTTATACACTACCAGATTTGAATATTCATTATAATTCATTTAATGGTGAATGAATATGTATGTCAAGGTGTACGATCACAAGATGGAATCACACTTTACCTGCTTGGACATTAAAATGATTGGAAATATTTAATACCAACACTTAGTAATACAAAAATCAAATTTCAGCATTTTATTTAGTGAAATCCGCTTAAAAATTCGCCAAAATCACAAATGATAGGAATATAAGCAGAACATATCTTCAAATATTTTCTCCTTTAAAGTGTATGAATGCAACTTGTAAATAATAAAGGACACACATGACTCAGAGAAGCAGGAAATATTTATTTTATTTATTTATTTCATTGCAGAGCAGAACATGAGCTCGGAAAATAGACTTCTCAGAGGAGGGTGAGCATTCATCGAATACTTCAAGAATAAAAATGTTGATGAATCATCAGCATGAAAAATTCAAATACGATGCAATACCACTTGGATGAACAAATATCACGCCAAAGGGAACCGAAACCTGATCATTAGAACATACATACACAGATACGCACACAGACATATTCATACATTCATATATTCAATAAAAATCACGAATTCAAATGCAGTATAATAGTGCCACGATGAACAATCATCGCACAAGCGGGAATCAAACCCTGGCCATCAGAACTTACATGCATACTTGCACGCGCACACGCACTCTTACACGAACACACATACACACACGCACACACTTGCAAGCATTCACACATAAACAAGCACAAATCTCATACATACACATGCCAAAGCATGCATAGTTGCACGCACGCACACCATTACCCAGTCCATTTTTGTTTTCTCTATGAAAGGCGCCAGACTTTGGATGTCGTGGAGGATTTTTTCTGTTATTAATAATGCCTATATTAGGGATTATTTGTCAAAGAACTAAATAAAATTGTGTGATTTTGTGAATATGTTCACTTAGATGTACAGGTAGAATCATACGATTTGTATTTGTAATGTCGATATTTTATTTGATAATATAAAATAGGATTAGTCTAATCTATCATCACATTGGTGCTTCTGATGATTAGAACATAGAATATTACGTATATAAATGCATGTTTTTAATATTCTGCGTCAGATAACAGTTGGTCATCGATTGTTCATATTGGTTTTAAGGTGGTCTAAATATGCAAAGACATCATGGGAGACCCTTGCATGGAGCCTATGATAAACTTAACTTCTGTAGCACTATGAAGGGAGAGAAGAGATATGCTGTGTGTGGAGTGTGCAGAAAAGCATTAAGAAATACATAAACTTCTCGACTTAAAAAATCACATCGTGGAATTTGTGATAATGAGACTTTAGATGAGGGTGGGATTTACCTTCCTAATACAATGTCAACTTCTGATGATGGAATTGATTCAACTAATGATCCTGGATTATATACTCGTAGTGCTATTCTGGATTCAAGAAGAAATAAGAGACTACAATGGTAGTGATGGCATTGTCTGATCTGAATATAATAATCATAAAGAGAATGGAGGGCATTGTGAATTAAAGTGCTTGGACAGCGTAAGCATAGAGAATGATGCATTCAGATAATTTTCTTATGAAGATCCAAGTTCTCTGGTAAATCATCTACGCTTGTTAATGTGCTTACAAGCCACTTACAAACGAGATCACTCAAAAGAAATCTCCCTGATTATACAGGAGTTGAAAAATTCAGGTGTTAAAGAGTAAAAATGTAATATGCACCAAAATGATTTATAATAAATAATTTTCCAATGTAATTGTGTTTCTCATATTCAGCCATATGCTTTTTGTATACTGTAGTGAAAACAATATATTAGGTTGGTTACAACTAATCGGTCTATGTAATTAAGTGATGAAATTTATTACACTACGTAGCTAATTGATGTAATTAATTACGTGACGTAGTTATTTTTGTGGTTTATTACGTGGCGTAGTTAATTAATTAATGAAAAGTTTTTATGTTAAATATTCTCCTAGGAAGTGAGGCAAAGATTAGGTTAGTCAGGTTGGGTTTGATCAGGTTAGGTTACGTAAAGGATGCTTGATATGATTTTATTAATATGGTTAATTACGTGGTGTAGTTAATTAATAAAAACTTTTTTATAATACGTATTCTCCTAGGATGTGAGGCAAAGATTAGGTTAGGATTATTAGTTTTGTGTTAGGATAGTTTGGTATAGGTTAGATAGGTTGTGTTAGGTTAGGTTAAAGATTCTTGATGTATTTTTTAATGTATTTAATTACGTGGTGTAGTTAATTAACACAAAGTTTTGATGTTACGTATTCTCCTAGGAAGTAAGGCAGAGTTTAGGCTAGGATCCTTAGTTTTGGGTTAGGCTAGTTTGGAATAGGTTAGTTAGGTTGGGTTAGGTTCGGTAAAAGATTCTTGAAGAGATGTTTCCAGAGGTTTTTACTGATTTTCCTGTGTGCTGCTTTACTCCTGTTTTTAAATAAGTCCTTAAATGTAGTATAACTTCAAATCTCCGAATGACTGACATAGAATGCTAGTCCCTACATTTCATCTGCATTGTGATAGACATGGCCTTTTTTAGATTGTATGAAAATGACTGGAAATGGTGTTATATAGGTGTAAATAAAAATACTGCTGTTGATTCTTTATGGTATTTATCTAGAAAAATTGTTGTATGCGATACGTGGTGATATTACAGTTTTCAGAATAATCTTGTAAATTTATATAAATATAAATATGGTCATATATCTACTGATGGCTCTAACAATTTTGATTAAGGTACCATATGTTAAAGATATTTATATGACAAATAGAATTTATATTTTGAATTTTCTCGTAACAGCCTCTGAAAACCCGTTTATGCTGGATGAGCTTTGCAGAACAGTTTGGCAAAACGTATTCCCTATTTCACTTCTACTTACATGGAAGCATGTAATAAGACAAATGCTGCTAATGTTTATCTCGATTAGCATGATGTAAATAAAATAATAATTTTTTGTGCGAATAGTTTCTAAATGGAAAAGCTAGAGAAAGTTATGTAAGTGGAAAACATCAGATTTTTTTTTCTTTCTGTATATTCACAAGCAAACAAAGCGGATGCCGTACATAAAACTCCACGGTAAAACCAGCGCATAGAAAACATAATGTTGGTGCTTTACTAAGGTGGCCCACATATGTCTTCTTTATATGGCATGAAAGCCAATAATTTATAAAGAGATAGTTTGTGTAATTCAGATATGCATCTTAAAGAAAAATAAAAAAACACACCATTTGAGCCAAATGACAACGAGCATAGAAGTCAATGTCAATGGAGATATTCATCACTAAAACATGTTTTGTTGTATACTCCTCCTCGATTGGCTTCTAGGGAAACACTTAAATCTAAACACCTACCAGAGCAGGTAAGGTTTTTAAGTAAGGTACTTGTCAACGAGAAGTCCACTGTTCAAACCCAGCTAGACCGTTTACCCTCACTGAGGCTGTTTATCGGTGCTTTAACTGCTAAATTCCGGGATGGCTTCCTGAACGTAGATCTGAAACGTTTCTTTCCCAAATTCCTTTCTCCGATTATTATTTAATTTCATGTATCTATTCGGTCTTCCGTCTGTGGTGCCATATGAAGTAAGAATGTGTGTTAAACACTGTTTAAATACTAGCTATAGTATAATCTGAGCTGGTGGGCCGTGGTCTACTGGGCCTCTTCTTCTTCTTCTTCTAAGACGTTTCGTCTGCGACTGCAGCAGACATCCTAGGTGGCAGCGGCAAGGTTGAAGCAATCTACTGGACGTTTTAACTGCGATGTGCTGGTTGGTTTTTTTCGAGTGGAGGGGAAAAATGCACCTTATGGATTGACCCGGGCAAGCCCGGAGAGTCGGCATCTTCCGTGTGGGCATACCGACTAAAAACCCCCTCCACCGGTATTAAAAGGAAATAAGGAAGTTGAGTGAGCGGGCTCTCGGACTCGAGAATGGTCGCCCCGGCGTAGTTGCTGGCTTCTCTGGCGTTTTTAGGCGATCTCCCACTATCACCTCGAAGATCTGCCGTACCCAAATGTTTTTCTGCCATATGACCCCTCGGATTAATAGGTCGTTCGGCAGTTTGGTTAGAAGTTCTTGGAGACCTTGTACAGATAAGCCTATTGCATCCTGATGTTCCTGTTGCCGTTCCTCCAGGACTGTCAGCTTGGCCGTTTGATTCAGCCGAATGGAGGTCCTGAACGGTTTCCCTTAGGCCCTGGATTTCCGGCAGCAGGGTGTCTGTGCTTCCTAAAGGAAGCGGTGGTGACTGCGCTGGCTGTGGAAATGGTGATGCTCGGGTTGGTTTAGTTGCGTGCTCTTGTGGTAGCTACGGCACTGGGCCTGCCCGGTGAAGTGTCCCATACCGCCGCAGGTGACACAGAACCGGCGACGGCGGCGGAGGTCGTGCGCAGTGCACTCAAATGTGAAGTCATTTGTGCCAGAGTAGTGGCATCTTGGCGGCAAAAAACAGGATTCCTGGCTATACCCATAGGCACAGCATCGTCGGCAGGGCCGATGTCACTCCTGTCTGCTAAAGTAAACGTGCAGAAGTGCAGAAGTGGCAGGCGGCGACGGTGGTGAGCGCGGCAAAGATGCACTTCACTCTCAGCAACGTCACAGGCAGAGAGCCAATAGCAGCTTCTCAACTCGTAGTGGCTCATCTTTTTAGCTACATTTGCGAAGATGCGCTCTCTGCCGGTAAAGCGGCAGGCGATGGAGATGCCGTAGAACGCTTCCTACCGGCGGTTGCCGGAGCAGTGGTGGCAGCTGAAGAAGCTGCTGCTCTGCGCTGTTATATCCTCTTCTGCATCTCGGACAGAAGTCGTGGTTGCTAGACGCCAGACGCAAAACTGGTCGATCGGGGCATGCCCCGGTCGTGTGTCGATGCCGCAGTACCTAGCTGCAACGCGACTTTACCTGCGAAATGAGCAGTGGATATGTCTACTGGTTTTTGTGTTGAGAGATGGATGTATGTACTGAAGGACAATTGTTGGTACAGGGAATTTTGTGGGGAGAGGACACGCCCACGGGCGCTTGCGCCGGCCAATCAGGAGGCCGCGTAGTTTTCTCCCGCCTGGAGCAGAATTAATTGTTCTAATTTGGATTTTGCGTTCACCCGTTATGAGGACGACACGCTTTATTATTTTTACCCCGTTTTGGTTACGGGTTAAGGTCGCTTTGCCCTTTTCAGGTTCAATTTAATGTATCTCAGGGGAGGGGGCGTGGCTAACCGAGAGGGCCAATGGCGTCTCTCGGCAGGCGGAAAGAGGGCAGGCGACGTACTTCTCTGGGATCATAATTTCCCAGAGAATTCACCAGTTGATTAGGGTGGGTTGGAATTTTGCCGTACAATGAACGGGTCCTTGTTCTGATGAGGTCGACAATGTACGGGATACCGGAATGCTCATGAAGGATATGGGCGGGAAATCTCCAGCCGGTACGGTAGATCATCCGTAGTGCCCGGTTCTGCAGCGTCTGGACTCTGAGGAGCACGTAGTTAGCTACGGTCCCCCAGACTTCGCAGCCGTACAGAACCAGAGGCGGAATGATCGCCCGATACAGCTGAAGCTTTAGGGTAAGGGGCATGCTCTGTGAATTGAGCATGGGATAAAGCTGCCTGAGAACAGCGTGCCCTAGGTTCACCTTGCCCCTGACATGCGGAGTGAAAGTCAGCCGTCGGTCCAGCGTCACTCCGAGATACTTCACCGTGTTCACCCAAGGGATTCTACGGTGCCGTAAAACAAAGTTCTGCTGAAGCCGATTTCTAATGGTTTTCGCCAGGAGAATCTCAGAGCTTTTCTCCGGGCTAATGGCCATTCGCCATCTCTCACTCCACCTGCCAATGGCATGGAGGTGGGCTTGAATTTGCCGAAAGCTCTACCTGGTGTTCCTGTTCACAGCGAAGATCATGAGATCGTCCGCGTACTGACATGTGTGTGTGCTGGGGTGGGTGGGGATGTCGGCCATGTAAGCTGCAAAAAGCGCCGGAGACAGCACGCTACCTTCCGGCACTCCCGCTACAATGGGCCGCTCTGTAGAAAGTGCCCCCTCCACCTTTACTCGGAAGCTTCGATTCTGAAGAAAGGAAGCTACCAAGGAAATGTATGGAGAGGGAATTTCGTGCTCTATGAGTTTGTAGATGAGCCCATCATGCCACGTAGTGGCGAAGGCCTTTTCCACGTCCAGCAATACCGCAACCGTTTTAGACCTCTCCTGGAAAGCCAGGGAGGCCTTCTCGGCCACACGCAGTAGTTGCACGGTCGTGGAGTGTCCAGGGCGAAAACCAAACTGATGCTCTGGTAGGAGGCCTCTTTCCTCGAGGTGAGGGCCGAGGTGGGCAAGGAGCAGTCTCTCGAATACTTTCGAGATGACTGGCAGGAGGCTGATGGAACGGTAGCTGGCCGGAAAAACCGGGTTCTTCCCCGGCTTTAGAACGCATACCACACGGGCCTCTTTCCACGTAGCGGGAAAGTGGCGAATATGTAAGCATGCATTATAAATCCGGGTCAAATGAAGTACGGCTTTTCGGGGAAGGTGCTGGAGCATTTCCGCTGTTACACGGTCCTGTCCAGGGGATTTTTTGGTTTTTAAAGAACGGATTTGGGTGGCTACTTCCTGTGGGGTAGCTACAGGGACGTGAAACTCCTCGTCGTTTGCGGACGGGGCCTCTAGGAAGCCCTCTACCGCCCGCTCGACGAGTTCAGTTTGGTCTTCGTCCTGGGGCTCTTCTCTGGGCTGGAATTGATTTTCCAGGTAGTCTGCAAATGCATCTGCTTTATCCCGGGGCTCGAAGGCAAGATGGCCCCGGATGCCATGGATAGGATGCCGGTATTCCAGTCTGTCTTTCCGCAGGCCACGGACTATTCGCCAAGGTTTCCTCTCATGGAGGTTAACATGCCTTAACGTATGCTCCCAGGCCTCTCTACGGTGTGCTCTAAGGAGACGACGGGCCAGGGATTTGAACCTCTGGTGTATGTCTCCTATCCTGGGATGGCGAAATCTCTGCCATAGCTTTCTGACAGCATTTTTTGCTTTAATAAGCTGTCGCAGATGTGTAGGAAGAACGGAAGGTTGAGGTATTTCGAAGGGAATGCGGTGTGTGTGAGCACGGACCGCATTTAGGACTGTGGTTGAGAACTGCGCGGCCGCTGCCTCGAGAGCCTCTATCGAGTCTATTCGAGGGTTATCGTCCACAGAGTTCTGGAGGGATTGCACAGCAGCATCCCAGTCGACTTTTTCTGTCCAGTCTGGTGTGACCAGAGCTGTAAGTGAAACGTCGGAGTCGACCACAACTGGGTTGTGGTCGGAGTCCAGCGCGTTCACAACCGAGAGATCCAGATGGAATAGAATGTTTTTGGTGACCATGAAATCAATGACGTCCGCCCTGCCGCGTGGCGGGAAGTACGTTGGACCTCTCGGACCGTGCGCGAAGAGGGCCGGGTCTCCGCTGATGAGGCGGTAGAGTCCGCGGCCCTTTCTGTTCTGGGTGCGGCTGTTCCAGTGTGGATGCTTCGCGTTGAAGTCGCCTGCGATGCAAACTCTGTGGTCGAGGTTGAGGAGTGCCTTCAGGTCCGCTTCATAGAAGAGGCCGTCTGGCGGGTCATAAACCGCTACTAGCACTATTTCCGACCCCCCCAAGGAGATCCTTATGGCGGTCGCCTCCAAGTGCTGTAGCGGAGGAATGGTGATAGGAGTGTGGGTAAGGTGATTTTTAATATATATAGCCGTACCACCGCCCTGTCGGCCGGGTCGATCCGTCCGATGGGCGACGTAACTTGGCAGATAGAATGGAATACCAGCGTGCAGATGTGTCTCGCAGACCATTAGGATATCAATCCCGTGATCATCTACAAACTCCAAGACGCCCGGCCGCTGTTCCCGGACTCCGTTTGCGTTCCAGAACGCAACTCGCAAAGATCTACGGGTTCTAAGCGCCGCCATTACGAGCTGGAGTCAGGGAAGAGCAGTCGGGCCGTCTCATGCATGATGGTGACCTTCTGGAGGGCGGGGATGTGGGGGCTTGTCAGTTGATCCCTGCAGCGCTTTAATATGGGGAGGGATCGCGATATGAGGTCGGCAAACCAGGCTGAGAGCTCGGAAAACTCGGTCATATCATCAGCAGGCACGGAGAGGTTCTCCCAAGGAGAAGCGACTGCCTGGGCAGTGGCTGGAGCAGCAGCTTCGCTCTCCATGGTCGAGCCAATAGGAGCTGCTTGCTGCTCTGGAGGGGGAAGCTGCGTGGTCGCTTGACTGGGCTGGCCGCCCGCGATCAGCGGGGCAGCTGGCTCGGCTGTTGCGGCCGCAGGTGCCGGGGTTTTGTTTGCCGCAGCGGCGGTCTGAGCCACGGGCTTCTTGGGAGGCCGTGCCTGTTTCTTGTTCTTCTGTTTTGGTCGCTGCTCCCTGGGGGGCGCAGGGGGGGGTAGTGACCTGAGTTTCCGAGCTCTCCGTCTGGTTTGCTGGTACCGCCAGCGTTGCCTCAGCCTGTCGAAGCACTTCTTCGTGCCTCAACATAGCGTTGACAAAGCTGGTGCCTGGACGCACATTCGCAGGGTTTTTGATCGGAGTGCTGCGCTCTGCTGGTGTCTGATTGGCTCGGGTGGAGTTCTTGATTTTGACTTTGGTTAGTGCAGTTTGCCATATTCTGTTTAGTTTAATGCCTTCTTTGCGATTAGTGTTATTTCCATTCTTTTGTATTTCAATGACTCCCGGTATAAACGTGAATAGTAATCGGAGGTTGATGCTAGGATGTCTGTGTCTTTGTACTCTATGATATGTTCCCCTTCTTCGAGTATGGCATACTTCGCAATTGCTGATTTGTCCGTCTGATCCAAACGGCAATGGCTGCTGTGTTCGTCAATGCGCGTTTTTACACTTCGTTGTGTGGTCCCAATGGATAACTTACCGCATGAACATGGTATTTTATATACTCCTGCTGTGGATAGTGATCTCTAGAGTCTTTGGCTGAATGGATTATATTACAGATCTGTTTGGTGGGCTTGAAGACGGTGTCAACGTTGTGGCGTTTGAGTAATTTTCGAAGTGGTCTGTGACTGATCTAATGTACGGAGAAAAGCTTTGCCCTTTCTACCGCTTGCGGCTGTTTGTGTGCTGGTGGAACGTCTCTTAGAGTGTAATGCACTATTGATTTCGTGTTTTGTGTAGCCATTGACCTAAGGGGCTTTGTACAAGTGCTGAAGTTCTTGGTGTAAGTATTGTGGTTCACAGATTCTTGTAGCTCGTTCTGCTAGATTTTTGATCATGGAGCGCTTTTGTCTGGGATGGTGGTTGGAATTCTTGTAAAGGTAGAAGTCAGTATGAGTCGGTTAACGGTATAATTTGTGGCCTTGTGTACCATCTTCCTTCCTGTTCACCATGACGTCCAAAAATGGCAATTTTCCGTCCTGTTCTTTCTCCATGGTGAACTGAATTTGATAGCTGATGCTATTGAGGTGGTTTAGAAACTCTGTCAAAGCTGATTCTCGGTGACTCCAGATGACGAACGTGTCGTCCGCATAGCGCCACTAATACGAAGGCTTAAGTGGTGCTGAATCCAAGGGTGTAGCTTCGAGGAGTTTCATGTAGAAATTTACTATAACAGGGCTGAGTGGACCTCCCATCGCGACACCATCTATCTGCTCATAGAATTCGTGGTTCCACTGGATGTACGTAGAAGTGAGAACATGGTTGAAGAGCGCCGCAATGTCCTCTGGAAAAATCTGTTAAAGCTGTGTTTTGGTTTCACTGACTGGGACCATAGTAAACAATGAAATGATGTCGAAAATAACGAGTATGTCGTTGGGTTGTAGGCTGATGGTCTTGAGTTTCTGAATAAAAGAATTTTGATGCATGCGTCTATTTTGCCGATATGAGGTTGCAGTATACTTGTGAGATATTTCGCAACTGTGTATGTTGGTGAGCCAATAGCACTGATATTCGGCCTTAATGGAACGCCAGGCTTCTGAATCTTCGGAAGCCCATAAAGTCTGGGAGGTAAAGCTTCACTCCTCTTCAGCTTCAGTTGATCACCGGGAGGAATAGATGACTTAATGAGTTTGTTGGTTTTCCGAAGAATACGAACCGTTAGCTCCCTAGAAAGTTTCTTGTAGGTCGCCGGATCTAGGAGTTCAATCACCTTTTTTTTTTTTTTTTTTTTTTTTTTTAAATACAGCTCCGGAGTCTGATCGGGACTCCGGCGCTGTATACCCTACTTTTTATTTACCTAATTTGTTTACTGTGATTACCATATGATTACTGAATTTCTGTTTTACTTTTTACACACACATACACAAACATATAACACCCATGCCCAAGGCGGAACCCGAACCCACGATCCCCTGCGCCACGAAACACCAAAGCGAGACGCTTTGGCGAGCGCGGACATGGGGACCGGCACCTTGAGTTCATAGTCACACTTGTTCATCACCACAGTAGCGTTTCCTTTGTCTGCTGCGAGTACAATAATTTCCTTGTACGCATTCAAATTTTTAATGCCTGGCATTCCTATAAGGCCGATTGTCAGTGTCCAACCACCATCCAAGACAAAAGCGCTCCATGATCAAAACCCTAGCAGAACGAGCTACAAGAATCTGTGAACCACAATACTTAGACCAAGAACTTCAGCAATTGCACAAGGCACTTCAGGCTAATGGCTACACAAAACGCGAAATCAATTGAGCATTACACCCTAAGAGGCGTTTCACCAGCACGCAAACAGCCGCAAGGGGTAGAAAGGGCAAAGCTTTTCTCCCGTACATCAGATCAGTCACAGACCGTATCGAAAATTACTCAAACGCCAAAACATTGACACCGTCTTCAAGCCCACCAAACAGATCTGTAATACACTCCATTCAGCCAAAGACTGTAGAGATCCACTATCCGCTGCAGGAGTATATAGAATACCATGCTCGTGCGACAAGGTGTACATTGGGACCACACAACGAAGTGTAAAAACGCGCATTGCCGAACACAGAAGCAGTTGCCGTTTGGGTCAGATGGACAAATCAGCAATTGCGAAGTAAGCCATACTCCAAGAAGGGGAACATATCATTGAGTATAAACACACAGATATTCTATTATCAACCTCCCATTACTATTCACGTTTATACCGGGAAGTCATTGAAATACAAAAGCATAAAAATAACATCAATCGCAAAGAAAGAAAGCCTTAAACTAAACAGAATATGGCAAACGGCACTAACCAAAGTCAAAATCAAAAACTCCACTCGAGCCAATCAGACACCAGCAGAGCGTAGCACTCCACCGACAAAAGTCTAGCCCACCACCAACCCGGACCAATCACCGCACACCTCCCCGCCAGCCGCGGATATAAATGCCGCGGTCCACAGAGCAACTACGACTTCTGTTCGAGATGCAGAAGAGGAAATAAGAGCGCAGATTAGTAGCTTCTTTAGCAGCCACCGTTACTCCGGCATCCGCCGGTAGAAAGCACTCTCCGGAATATCCATCGCCTGCCACTTCACCGGCAGAGAGCGCATATTCGCCATTGTGGCGAGGGAACTAAAGGTGAGCCACTCCGGGTTGAGAAGCTGCTATTGGCGCTCTGTCTGTGACGTAGCTGAGAGTGAAGTTCATCTACGCCGCGCTCGCCATCGTCGCTTCTTCACCAGCAGCGAGCGGGACTTCTTCGCAACGAAGGCTGCCGCATTCGCCACCACAGCAGTGCTCCACGCCGACGCTCCAGTACAGAGCGCAGCACTCCGCCGACAAATGTCCAGCCCAGACCAGTCACCGCGGGCCTACCCGCCAGCCGCTGATATAAATACCGTAGTCCACAGTGCAACCAGCAGCTAAAACGTCCAGTAGAGTACTTCGACCTCGACGCTGCCACCGAGGATGTCTGCTATAGTCACAGACGAAACGTCCGGGAAGAAAGAGGAGCCCAGTAGACCAGGGCCCACAAGCCCGGAATATACTATAGCTAGTATTGACACCGGCCGTGAAAGCCTAATAACTTTGACTGTTTAAGTGGTTCATAATTTTATTGGTTGTATCCTGTGCAAGAATTTCTGACAATGAATCATCAAATTGTCTATCTCATTTGTCACGGTCTCCCCATGTATTTAAAAACTAGGTGCATTCTTTCCATTCCTCCCTAACTTACTTGAATGCATTTAAAACTTCCTAACATTTTCTTATGCAATATCATAAACGCTGAAAATTATTTCAGGATGTAATTTGCAACATAGCACAAATTAATATTTGAAGAATTTTTCTGAGAGTTAATTGTTTTTCTTTTTTATTTCTCTAGCCCGCATGTAAAAGCTCATAGTGGATAGAAAATGTGCTGTATTCCACCCAAAATTCGATGTCGAGGTTTCACTCGAAATATATGTTTTAGGGTCCCCTGAGTCCGAAAAACGCATTTTTAGAAGAACGTCCGGGTGTGCGTCTGTCTGAGTGTGTGTGCCTGTGGGCAGCATAGCTCAAAAACTACAAGACCGTTAAATACCACACTTAGTATTTGTGTTTGGTATCTTCCAAGGATGCGACACGAAGATTTTCAAGAAAATCCCCCCATCACAAACTACCCTTTACATGGACAATTTAAAAAATTTTGACTATCTAAAAAATGGCTGTAACGATTTTGATTAAAATCCCGTATATTAAAGATATGTATATCACAAATAAAATGTTTATCTTGAATTTTCTGGGAATAGCCTCTGAAGACCTCTTTATTCTGAATGAGTTTTGCCGAATTTTGCTGAACTGCTAAACCGTAAGAGATAGACAAAAGCTTACTGCACATAAGTGTACATCTCGTCAAAACACACAATTTGTGTACTTTATGTTTTTGTTGTGGAGGTAACCGTTTCCAAGGCATTCCTTATTATTTGTGTTAATTGTTTTTCTTTTGTTGTACTCCTGGCCAAGCAAAGAAGTGATTTTCAATGACAATCCCTAAAGACCACTTTTGAAACATTTGAATATTACCTTAGCATAGCGCATTCCTTTAGTTTCCTTTTACTTATAAGGAACTACGTAATAAGAACATTCTGCCAATATTTATCTCGATTAGCATAGTGTAGAAAGAAGAAGGATGTAAGGGGTTTGCTTGTAGAGCAGCTAGAGAAAATCATGAGAGTATAACGTGTCATAATTTTTTTGATACTGTTAGCGCCCGCCTTTACTACAAATGCCACCGCAGGTGATAACACTAACTATACATGAATGAAGATGGAATGCGATGGCGGAGGAAACCCTCCCCTGCGCAGCTTTTTCCACCACAAATCCCACATGCGGTCGCTCGGGATCGAACCTGGCCCGTCTAGGTGGAAGGTGAGGGGACTTAATACTCGGCCACTGCGCGGCCTAGAGAACTATCTGTATAAAAAGAATAGAATTAATTTAGTCTGTGAAAAAAATCAATAATAGTTTTGTATGAAAACTCCAGCTGGAGTGAAAATTAGCAAAAATACTTCTGGGTATTGTCTTTTCCAGTCTCAAATCACTAACGGACATAGACAAAATAGGTTTCGCATATCAACAAAAGTATAGTGTGTGTAATTTGTATGGTGAAATACTCTGGTTTACCGCTACCTGAAATATCGTAATGTTATTCTTCTCTCACCCCCCCTTTTTTATTACTGCCTATATGGATTTTGAGAGTTAGGGATAGGAGTTGCGAGCTGTCAGACGAGGGTTTTCCAGACCTAAAGAGCGACATGATGCGGAGACGATATGTGCTAGCAATCACGGAATCCCTAACGATTCCAATTTGAATGCAGTTCTGATGCCGACTAGCCTTGCCATGTCTCCTCTCATTTGTCGGTCCCTGAAGTAGGCGAGACACTCCCAGTAAGGAAGGAAGGGCTGTCAGCATTCCGGTCGATCGCCACGGAGATATCTTTAAATGCCGCTAATTCCTCTGACAGGCCGAAACAAAACAACCCCGTCGCCTGGTCTTTCGACCCGACACAGATGAAATGAAACACATGAAAAGAAACGTTGGACCGGAAATCCGCCATGAAAGGGGAAATGACCAGCAATCCCCAACCGACCCTGAGAAATTACGAAGAAGCTGATAATGAGAGTTGCCGGCTCAACGAGACTCGGACCCGAGACCTTCCAAATGCAAGCCTTACACCTTACCACTACAGTAGTAGCCCTCTTGCTTCAGTGTTTCGAGGTTCTCTCTTTACCTTCCGTTTGCGACACAACCCCACAAATTTGGTTTTCTCTGATATGTCCGAGTAAATGATTTCTTTCACAAAGCTATTAGTGCTTTGGTACCTTAAAGCTCTGTGGTATGCTACCTACGGCGTATAGATAAGATACGTTGATAACTGGTACCTTAATGTGTATCTACTTTGATGTTTAATTGGTTTAATTCTCGTCTAACAGCTTTACCAGAAATGTATCACATAGTTTACTATCTGATGAGTTTTACAGGGTCCTAACAGCGCCTCTCAGCATGGACTATCCCTTTTGCTTCTGCGTTTCCATACCTCAATGCATGGACCTGCTGGTCTAGGTGCTGTGAAATCAACGGGCTTGCAGAAAGCATCAAACTCAGTTTCCGATACAACATTCGTTATATCGAGACCTGCCCACTCAGGTTACGCATTTCGTCCCACGACCTTAGAGACTGTCATATATCCCTTGTGTGCTACTTGAAGGTACTATCCAAACTCAAAACTTACTACACTTAATAAGTAAAATCCATAACTGAAACACTTATTTATATGATGTTGTTTCATTACACCAATCTTAACGAATGCTAGAAGTGATATTTAAAATTTATATATTTCCGTATAGATGTTTCTGGAAATTTTATTGCGATTACTTGCTGTTATGTTCATATTTTTTTTTGGTAGTGTTTAACGCCCGCTTTAACTACTTATGGCACCGCAGGCGGCCTTATGTTCATATGCACACCAAACTTCATACATATTGGATGGATAGTTTGTAAGATATGCATTATTTCATTAATTTTATTATGTAAATGTGTTGCACAATTAAAATGTAATAGGAGCATCAAGGTTTGAAAAAAAAAAAGTTGACATTTATAAAGAAAGCTTTGAATCTCATACAAAATCTGAACGTGGTGATGATTACTATATTATGATAAACTTCTAAGCAGTTAGGGCTGTTTTGAAAAAAAAAAAGTGTTTTATTAGGTAGTATGCTAGAAAACAGGTGTAATGCACAATCTTTAAAGGGCTGAGGAGCCCGAAGCAAGCGGAGTTAGCTAACTATTGATTTTCTATCGATACCCAAAAGTTCCAACCACTATTTGTTTTAAAAAGCTATTTTTCATTTGTTATGGATTATTATCAAAATGTCACTCACAGTGTCCCTTAATTACTAATACAAATATCTTCATTGATACCCCTAACAGACTCTCAGCACTAACCATGGATTTAACTCATGGGGTATTACCAACTTTCTACACACATTATAGGAAAATCTGGACTACGGTGAAATGCCGTATAAACATAGTACCACGTGTTGGTATATACGAGATAGGGAAACAAAACTCCACAACCGGAATGTATTGTGTACTGATAGTGCTTAAATTACACAGTGGACTTTCATGGCCGCGCCATGGCCGACTGGTTCGACCACTCGCCTCTCACCTAGGTTCAACCTCAAGCGACCGTATGTGGGATTTGTGGTGCACACAGCGACGCAGGAGCGGGTTTTCTTCGGTTTCTCCCACCATCGCATTCCAACGGTTCTCCATCTTCATACCATACTTCATCAGTGTCATCGCCTGCGGTGCCATTTGTTATAAAAGCGGGCGTTAAGTACTATAAAGAAAGTGAAATTGGACTTTTATCCTTTCACTATCTCTAAAATCGTAATCTATAATATGCATATTTAAAAACTCTGCGCACAAGTACTTTAGTGGGAGAGAATATGGGCTTCAAAGGGTGGTGGATCGGTTTAAAACTTAATCCACTTTGGCATGACAGCAGACACCAAATCCTCGTATCAGGCGAGATATGAGTATGCTTAGCTAACTTAATCCAACTACAGTGCTGGATAATAGATATGTGCCCATTTGGTATTTCAAGCGGCATCGTGTCTGTCTAGTAATTTGGAGAAGCCGAGTTACAATCTCTGCTAGGAAGAATTACCTGGGTAAGATACTTCCGGATCTTCCCTTGTTCTAAAAAGAGAAATGTCGGATAACTCTTAGCTCATTGGGTTTTGGGCTTGATAGAGAAGTCATTCAATGTAATTGTTTTATTTCCTCTCTCTGTAGACCTTAGATATCATAAACTATCAATCAACCGAGCAATCCTGGCTTTCTAACCAAAAGCGTGTCTTTATCTGCAAATCCAAAAATTCTATATGGCGATTTTACAAAATATACATCTTAATAGGCCCCTTAAACAAACTTCAGGTACGTATGGTATGTCTGTGTACACAAAATTATAGAAAATAACAAACATGGTGGCTAAGTTCAGTATCCTCCAAGGATACGATACGAAGATTTTCACGAAAATCCCCCAAATTAACATTTACATCAAAACATTTCAAAGGTTTTGATTTTCTCAAAATAGGCTCTGATACTTTTGATTAAAACACGATTTGATATTTACAGGATAAATAAATTTTATGTATTGAATTTCCTGGGAATAACCTATGAAGAAACTTGAAGAAATTATGTATAACCGATAAACGTTAAGGGACAGAAAAAAAGCACACGTCACAGAAAAAGTGCTTATCTCAATGGAAAATACAGTTTATATCGACCAACCATTTCTAGCATCAGAAACATTCAAGATATCCGTTGCTTATTGGTTTGAATATTTTAATACCTTGCTATTTTTGTCATTAAAGAATATGGGATTTCAGGACCAGCATGTACAGACTCATTTTTAAATATCTGAGTATTGATTCGGTTTCCTATAAGTTATTTTTACCTAAAACGAAATGAGCAGTAAAATATTTCTGTAAATGTTAACTCAATTATTACGAAGTAAGTAGAAAAATAGGTTTTCATAAGTCTAGCTTGTAAAATCTGTATAAAAATAAACGATAAATCTGTATAAAAGTAAACGGTAAATCTGTATAAGAATAAACGATAAATATGTATAAGAATAAACGATAAATCTGTATAAAATAAACGATAAATCTGTATAAGAATAAACGATAAATCTATATAAGAATAAACGATAAATCTGTATCAGAATAAACGATAAATCTGTATAAAAATAAACGATAAATATGTATAAGAATAAACGATAAATCTGTATAAAAATAAACAATACTGATAGAGAGGGAAATGTTGGTGTAACACATAATAGGCTTTTCTTGTAAATGCAGAATAAGGAGTATTTAGAACAAAAGAACGGAGGACATCTTCCCAATGTTTTATAAAGCCCAATGTTTGACTAATATGTTAGGTTTCTTTTTTCCCCTAACTCAAACGGCTTATAACGGTTTAAAATTTGAAGTGACTTTTGAAAGACCATACATTTACCCATTATGTTTACTCTACTGTGTGTGATTCCATTTAGTGTACCTCAGTTTGGCTTAGCTTTGACGAAGGTAACGGTTAGAAAAGCAGGGTGGACATTCCCCATCCATAAATATGTTGCACTTTTTTCTCTTTCTACTATTATCACTCTGGTTTGTTCTGGGAAGAAAAGTTATAAGGGATGTAAAACATATTACAAAATTGAAGGAGTTTACAGTGATGAGGTACTGGAAATTATAGTGGTGGCAATCGTGAAGAATTAGATATCCACCTAGAAATTATGCACATTTGATTTTTGTTACCGAACAGAATAATTTACACCGACAACCTCGTTACAGATGGATATGAACACTTCAGTGGACCTTTACCATAAAGAATAACTATGAATGGATAAGGGTGAGTCACATAAACAGCAAAATATGGATAAATGATGATCATTGACACTAATAATAATAATAATAATAACAACAATAATAAAAAATTGTAGTAATAATCATCATTATAATAAATATATACTTATAATATTATATAAATATTATTACTATTATTATTATTATATTTCAAGCAGGATATTAATGATACACACCTAAGGAGACGAATGTAATTAACGCATGGTTAAGAGCACCCTCACGTAGGGCTTTTGGGCCCTCTGCGCCTTACCTGACCCCAGGGAGGGAGGGATGACGTGAGAGACTCGAACGGTGACCAAATACTGGTGACGATGGGTCCTAGCCCGAAAGCACCGAAGATGGGTCCTAATAGTGTGATCCCGCAAAGACGCCAGGAATAAACTTTTACAGTGGCACACCACCGCCCAGCCGCAATCCACCAAACACCATCGCCTGGTCATTCAAAACTAAAACAAATGACAAGGAAGTGTTGAGAACAGGAAACTCGGGGGATGTAACAAGCCTTCCTAGCATTTGTCTGGTGACCCGGAAAAATACCAATAATACCCGTGGACAGAAAGACCGGCCAGGGGAATCGACCGGCTACTTCCCAAAGGTGATTCGCACATGTTACCGCGGCGCCACTTTATTCGGTACCCCAAAAGGGAAAATTATTTAGGAAAAGAAAAAAACGAAACAAAACATTTTTTTATTATTGAGTAGCTCTACTCAAGATTAGATATTGTAGAATTTGTAAATAAGTGAACTTAGATCTGATTACTATGGGAGCACCGAGAACATTTTGTTTTCTTCTTCAAAATGCATTTAAGTGACTAGAGCACATCCCCCCCCCCACTCTGTGATGGCACTTTTAGAACTTTGCAGACGTTCTGCAGCGCATACGTACTAATGCTCACTTAAAGCTTGAGCTTTTACTCCACTTCGAGTGCTTATTGCTTGAAGCTGAACGCCCACTTGAGAATATGAAACGCTGGCCACTTTACAGACGCAAATAAACAGTCAAGAGACGTATGGAAATTAATGCGTTTGTAAAGTGTATTGAATATATAAAGAACCTCTAAACGATACCACCCCCATCCCCAACACCACCACCAAATTTCTTTACGATATACAGCAAGTTTGTGTGTGTGTGATGTCGGAGGGGATTCCGCCCAGCAGACATTGACTTATTGTACATCAAGAAGGTGAGTCGACACTTAAAATATGAAAGAGACCGTGTGGATGAACAGGAGATGATATGAAAGGACAGAAGGTTCAGGGGAATGAAGAAACCTCCACAGCATTCGCTTAGTGACCCGGGAAAACTCTCGAAACTTCCCATGGGTCAGGAAGGTTGCTCACGGGAATCGTCCCCACGACCTCCCGATTGTTAGTCTTAGACGAAACGTCTGAGCCATGTGCCCCGGTTAGAACAGGTGTAAAGCAGATATACGTGACCGGTATGTTAGTGATATGCTAATTATGACACTTGTAATTATGTATGATGTACATTATGCTAAGTCTGACGTTATTCTCCTTTTGAATATTCTCCAAACGAATATTTTCTATTCTCTTACTGCCATCCCTTAGTAAATATTACAGCACTAAATCCATGTCCTATCTAAATTACATAATCGGATCTTAATTGAACTTTTTTCCGTGGTAAATGTGGTCATGAGTATTAGGTAATTACTGACTAATGGAAAAGGTTTCCCTTTGTAATATTTTACAAGTTTATGATGATTCTACTCTTCCTATATATACCCTCCTCGCACGTAGAACGTACACGCCCCTCCCGAGGACGTACAAGCCAGGGCCTGGGGTCAGACGCCTGTTGAAGAGCAGAGGCTCTGGAGAGGGTAGCTAAAATGGGCAATCAGCCCGATGCCGTGTATGAAAGTGAGGATGTGTCATATATGACATGACGGTAAAAGGAATGGAGCAATGGATGAAATGATTGGCGGGGGATACTGGAAAACCCGGAGAAAACCCACCCAGACCCTGCTTCGTCCTTCACAAATTCCACATGCTGTCACGTGGCATCGAATCTGGGCCTTCTAGATGAGAGGCCAGCGGTCTAGCCACACGATCACGGCACGGCCCTTATGGTTCAGAACTTACAATGTGAGGCCAGTTAAGACATTAAATTGACACATTATCGAAAAGATTCATTCACAAGATTTTCCTGTTTTATGCGCCCTATATCCCAAAGGAGTATATTTTGAAACTACAAGGTATATTTGGTTCTACACGAAATTAATTAAATGCCGGTTTAATAAATACCTTATCAATATTTTGGTTCATTTCTGTAGACGCCTTTAACTGATATGTTCATATCGGGGATTTAAGCCAAACATTTGCTAGTATTTTTATTCTTTGTACTTTTAGATTAGGCTACTGTAAGTTTTCGTCTTTAAATTACTTTCACACGTACACTAACGCTCAAATCTACACTTCTAAACTTTACAGAGGATATCGAATAAGGATAATTAAATAAATGCCCTGCTGCAGCCGAACATCCAACCCGGAAGCTCTGAATGAGAACTGAGCTGGTTGACCGCTCAACCGCGGAGGGCTTATTTATCTTGCTTTTTGCCCAAGCGTTGCTCTTACATATAGACTTACAAAAATATGACACATTGATGTTACTGAGCGAGTTGAGATTTTTCTTTGAAAGTATATCGGAAATCAAATTACACGTGTCTCGAATTTATGTCCCTTAGGCCCAAGTTGAATAAGAATATCTTATTTAAAATTACAATAGTTCATCAAATAATATGTAATCCCTTGCAGAGAGCGGTGTTTACAAAAGAACATGCAAAAATTTACATTTTTACCTCTTAAATTTTTTTGTTTACTTATGATATCATTGTTTGTTTGTTTCTTTCTTTTTTATTTGTTTCTTTTTGAGACCCCCATCATGAAAAAAAGAATCATCTGGGAAGAGGCGATTTTCGTTACTCACGTGGAATCTTGGTTGTAAGTTATCTTTAGTGTGGTCTTGCGTTAAAATACTTGTAGCTAACACTTAAAACGTTATAACTTTTCGGCGAATAGGGGCTCGGGTCTATGGAAAAAAAAGCCGAGACATAGGTATTTTTGTTTTTGATGTATTTTCACTATAAATCTCGCAGCTCAATCTGCGACATCAGTGTGACAATGTTATAATGGCTTCTTATTAGTCTCTCTTTCGCTCTCTCTTTGTGTATGTAAAGGCCTACTTTGATTTTGTAACTAAATAGCAGGATTGGGAATATGAAACTGCTTTAGGAAGGTTTAGTTCCTTTAAATCGAATCAGAGGGGGTTCGAAAGAGCAAGCATACAGTAATATACATTTTTGCTTCTTGTAATGTACCGCAATTACTCAAGGGTCAGCATCTTTGCATAGGGATTAGACTAGAATGTCCTGTTGAGAGTTAAATAAAAATCACTCCATTGACTAGACGGAATTTCATCCCACAACTGAACAGAATAGAAGTAAATATTATTATTGAACTTGAACAACGCATACCCGCATTTAAAGTGTTTTACAAACCGGATATAAGTATCACAGAGAGCATAGTTCAGCTTCAATTCCGTTTTCGCAGCTTCTTCTCAGTGATTCCATGTATACTCTCTGCTTTTTATTTTAACGCACAAAGTCGTCAACAAGAATTATAAAGAGAGCTTGTTAAGAGTGTCTCTGCAGTAAAGGGGTCAAAATACTGAATTAAAAATGGAAAATATGCTGAGTTGGATTCTAGGCTGATGAAGAATTCTTATTTCATGATCATTATTCCCCACCCTCAAGAGCCCGGAATAATGCATGCGATACTGCATGTGTGTTAATTTAATCGAGAAGTACAGTTTTAATGTGCACCTAAAAAATTTAAACAGTTGTTATAGAAGGTCAAAGTGGTAATACGACGATATTACCTAAGGCGGTATGTAAATAAATAAAAACAAAAAATAAATAAAATAATTTAGGAAAAAAAAAAAGAACATATGCGATACTGATTTTCAGAGACTATGTACAGTATAAAAATAAAATAAACATGAAATTAGGTACCTGTGTTCCTTTTCAGTAAGCTATATTCAAGACATTAAGTAACCATTTTATATCAGTATTTGTGGTATATTTGAGTAAGGTAGATAAGATAGATATATTAATATGTGCACCACAGGAGAGTATGGTCTGTGCTTCCTGAAATAAGTTATAAACAAATGTAAAATTAGAATCCAGTATTACTTAATATTCTTTATGTTCTAACACTTATGCAGCATTGCTTTTTAGCAAACTGTGGTGTTAATCGAGATTTCGGGTAATTTTTCAAATTTAGGACATATTATAATATTGAATCTAATATTTTAGCACTGCGTTCTAATGCCAATGAACACATAAAAATATTTATAAGAATGAAATTGGCGTTCTCATTATCTTTGTCAGATGAAAAGGGAAACTAAATATTGAAGGAACTGTTTCAGGGTTTCCCATCATCTTGCATGTATTCTCATGAAAACAATTTTTCGCAAATTACATTGAGTATAGTTTGTGGTATTTCGATAGCACAAACTTGTCACGACTCCGAGCAGCTAACGGCCTACTGAGTAATTCTGGTTTATTTATTGGAAAGCTAACGTAAATTACCAGCTTAGTGTCCGAGGAAACCCACGGGAATAAATCGGAATGAATTTGTAACACAAATTCACAAAAGTTACAATTTATTCTTACCTATGTAAAGTGATCTCGGAATCTTGTTTCCAGTAGATGGTACAGTTATGCAGCATAGGAATTCATCATGTTAAATATAAAACCCTAATACCTTTAAATCACCTCCCTTTTAAAGCCTTTTAAGCATACTGAACATATGGCAAAACTCACGCTCTGCCCTCCAGCTGCCTATACGCGAGAGGTTTCAATTAGCGACAGCAACACAAGCGCCAGCGGTGAGTATAGGTCTTCGTAAAGAAGTGTTGTCGGAATTGTTCTTTACTCGGGTATCCTTATGATGAAATTATGGATGTTACTGTTACTGTTTTCCCATTACAACCAATGTATTGCGCGCGATCTTGGTTGTCTTTTGCCCTCTACTCCAGTCCATTAATTCACGACACTTGCACTGGTCTACCAGCTAGGCTTGTTGGGGCTTGCTCTCAACTAAGATTAGTATATGCAGTAAAATATTTTCATCGGATTTTGGGTGAAATAGAACACCTCGTCTACCTACAACACGTATTCAACAGAGAAATCAATAAATAAGATTGTAATCTTGGAGATCGGAAACAAAGCTGAGCTACGTTTTCACTCCCAACATAGTATACAAACCCTCTCATTCTCACTACTGATCTACGTGTTCTTTCAAAGAGGCAGCTAGCCCCAAAACATAACATTCTACTCTGTCGATCCCTAAGGCTACAATTATATAAATTATTATAAAATTAAAAGTAAACTCTTACGTGAGGTTGGCATTTCCAGAATTGATTTCTTAAGCTGAAACAACAATGTAATTTGGGGGGGCACGGTAGAAGGAGCAAAATTGGCTGTGGTGAAGGTTCCAACCCAAGTCTTTTAACCAACGATTGACAGGTATATAAACTGTATTTGGATGAAAATTGAAAAAATAGCTAATATGTTGCACTCATATGACTTTCTCTATTCATTCTTGCACAAAAAATTCATACAAAGGCTCATCATTCCATCTACTTCATGTTAGCTCAAATAACATTTTGCAAGCATTGTTTTACTGCATATTTCCTTCTAGGTTCAATGAAATTAGGGGAATATGTAGACTGTAAGCTATAGTCAAAACTTTTAGAAGTGATTCGCTATGTAATGACTTTTAATTTTCGTAAGAAAGAAAAACATTAATGAAAGATAAAAACGAATATTAAGTTCTAATTTGAGAAGGTATAAGAATTTTAAAATGAAAACAAGAGATAACAAATCTCTTGGAAACAATTTTCTCCACAAAATAAAATATAATGTTTACTTTAACAAAAACTACCTTTTTGTGTAGTAAAGCTTTGTCTATCTCTTTGGGTTTACCAGATATGCAAAAGTCATTCGGAATAAGAGGCCTTAGAGGCCATTTCCAGAAAAATCTAGATTTACCAGATGGCCAAACTGCCCCGTATTTGACGTATGCAGACACCGCTTCAAGTGGTAAAAGGGTTCCCGAACACAAAGACGCTATTTGAAGTTAAAACAATGTACGTGGAGAACTGGCGAGAGCGATCATCGGTTTATCCCTCTCATTGAGCGCGAACATTCACCGCCTCAGCTGATAATCCAGAGGGGTAAAACGAAAGTCGGCAGCCAGTTCCCTACTTATTGGTTTTAACTTGAAATAGTCCCGTTGAATTCTGAAATTCTTTTAAAGTATAAAGGGATATCTGTACACATCACATATAGGCAGTTTGGCTACCTGGTGCATTATACTTTTTACGAAAATACCCTAAATACCTATTTTAATCAAAATGGTATGAGCAATTTTTGGTAAAATCCACGTTTTTTCAAAATTTTTCTCTTTAAAGAGTAGTTTGGAGTGAGTATTTTGGTAGCAAATCTGTACTTCGCATCCCTGAGAGAGCCTGAACATAAAATGCCAAGTGGTTTTGACCGAATATTAGTCTTTGGGTTACGCTGCTCAGAGACATCCAGAGAGATCAACACACACACTCACTCCCACACCTACACACATTTCCTCTAAAATTATTTCTCTTTGGTTTCATAGGTACTCAAACAAATGTTTGGGTGAAACCACGTCATCGAATTTTTTAATGGAGTAGCATACATAGTAAACCCACCTACTCTACATATGAGAGCAGGTAATAATCCTTGTTATATCGATGTCTCTACAATGCCAATGATAGAGCTACCGAAGTATATTAATTTGATATAATTACTTCATAATTTAATCTTTTTAATTTTTGCATATTTGTTACAGGCACCTTGCGTTTCACCCTTCCCTACACAAGGAAGAACGGAGTAGAACTTGAACGAGCTTCATATAACCCCTGTCCAGAATTCAATCAAGGTCCATCATTCAATATGTCCATGATGCAATTTAACACCCCATTGACCCTCACCTAAATGGAAACACGCAAGTCGATCTGAAGGGAGATAAGTACTCAAACCTGCAGCGTAAAATGACTAAAGAAGTATCATACTCTTCACCGAGCGGAATGGCTCAGGTGGTCTATGACTCACTTTCGGGAGGTCACGAGGTTGATCCCCTTCCTGGGGTTACCCTGGCTCGACAAGCGAATGCTTGTTAGGTGCACTAAATTCTCCGAATTTTCCAGTCCCCCATTTCCTATTCCCATCATTTCCTAATATCTCCTTCATGATTTAAGGACCAGGCTACAGCGCTCAGCGGGTTGTACGGCTATCTGGATGGTGGATTGCACTCACTGAAAGGGGAATGGGTTATCCCGGTGTCGTCGTCGGGAACACGCGGTCGAGACCCACTTCGGATTTCAGGATACCTTTGGGTGCTTGCCGAGAGGTTCGGGAACAAGAACAGGGCCTAGGGTGGCATCGAAAGTGTTCAACTTAACTGACAGGAACTCCTTATGTGTTTGCACCCGTTGTCCTCCGGATTTGGTCGCCCTTCGTTTCTCTCCCCCATCCCTACCTCCCTGGTGTAAGGTAAGTGGCAAAAGATCTCAAGGACCTACGTTCGGTGCTCTGTCCCAAAATTGTGGGGGTCCCAACCATAGCTAATACTAATCCTAATCCATCACAGGCTTCATGCCCAAATCTGATAAGAAATTACTGTGAACTAAGTCCTGTGGCATAAGAAGATCGTAGCCATATCATTTGGTGCTTGCTTTAGTTACAAGGTCCACACCAGACATGAGCAAATTACTGGTTTGTGAACTAAAAGCAGTTTTTGAAATGTATTTGCGAATGTTCTGTATACGTCATAGGTACAAGTATGTACATTAATGATGCAACCTATTAGCATGCAGTGTCAGGCTGCAACAAAGTTCCAAATTCATCATGGCAGATCCTAAGCGCGGATAAAACCATTTGGCGTTACTATAGGACAGTTACTTTTTACAATTTAAACTTACGTATTTCCGGTACAAAGGTAGTAAATAAACAGATAGGCACGTATATTAGCGTAACCAATAAGGAAGAGAGCAAAATATAGTAAATATGTCCATGGGACTAGACCTTTGCTGTGCAGTTGGAACTATGGAAGGGACAGTTACTCTCTCTCTGTAACCCCTCCAAAATAAAAATGAAACAAGCTGTTTTATAAGTAGCTACATTACTAGAAAATAAAAATAGTAAAGCACTTGCCGGATTTTTTTTATCTTTTATAAAGTCTACAGGTGGTGCAGACAGTAGTTCTTATCCCGGATTAGCCAAGTAGATTAACGATAATCCTGCCGCTAGGGGTGCTAGTGTTGCTCTTATTCAACGAATTAAGTCGGATTAAGAGCGATGACCTTAAATTTGAACTTTTGTAACAATAGTGGAAGGATTAACGGTTAACCCATCAATGACCTGTCCGGGATAAGTTTTTTATTTGCTTTTTTTGAACACAGTATAATACACATTATTGATTATACGTATTTTATTAGTAATAAGCACTGAATACATTGAAAAAAACTAGTGACGCAGTAATCCGATTTATTCGGAGTTTTTAATGCTACGTGATAATAATACCATGTTTAACACTATTACTCTTAGATTACAGTTCCTGAATAGTATTTTCAGTTTATCACTTCGCTCAAAAAAGATAATTTTTATGTTTGTGATGATGGAGAGACTGCCGTTGTCTCTATCTTCGGCATCACTTCTGTCGCAGTTGATACGAAATATGCTGCGATGTTGCATAGGTTTGGTGATGCAGGTGAAAGTTGGTGTGTGTGTTTCTAGGGTGGATATGGTGTCCATGAACTCGTTGGAGAAGCTGGTGGAGAAGTACCAATATAAAGTTGCTTTGATTCGAGGTTGGGGGTTTTGTTGTGGCAAAGGAATATACGGACAGCTGGGCACTTGATCCATATGGAATAGCCTTGGAAGGGATGTAGTTGACATGAATGGCGTGGGAAGTTTTGGAGTTAAGTTTGACGATGATTTGTTTTTGATTGCTAAAGAAGGTAGTTTCAGTAGAGACTAGGTGATCTTGGGAGTATGCTCCATAACGGCAAGTTGGGGTAGAAATAGGGGTTTTAGGAGTAGATTATATCATACGTGTACGGGATCGATTTTCCAGCTGTTCATTTTGGTTCGAACTTGCACCAGATAGTTTTTGAAACCAATTGAGAACTTTTCTTCGCCTTGGTAGGTTAGTGTAAACTTGGTTTTAGAGAAGTGTTGAATGAGTTCCGGAGTAGCCCTACCAAATCTTGCAGGTATGAAGACTTCGGTTTCTTCTTCGATTTTGACGATCATCCTGAGTCCGTATTTTATGACGAGGGATCTGACGCCTTGCACAGAGTATGTCATGTTTCGTTGGAGTTGCGAAACGCTGAGTATGTCTGTGTGATTGGGCAGTTCTTCACTTAGACGGAGGGCGTCTTCGCTTATGTTTCACTTGTTGCACCAGTGACGATTCTTAATAAGCGGGGTGGTCCGTCGAACTGTTTTTTGTGACGGAAGTTATGGTGGCACTTGTATCGTTGGTATGGGGTCCAAATGTGCTACATGTGAACAGAAAGGTGTTGCCACACCACGTCCATGCCTTCAGGTGGTTAGCGGGTGTAGGTGGCGCTACAGTTTTCTAGAAAAACTTGGCGTTCCTGAGGAAGGACAGATTCAATTCACACCGGGACCACAAGTTTGTATGGTTTGGAATGGCGACTTCGCAGTAACAATGTTATATATTTATAGGGATTAGAAAACCGCATTTGCAGAAAGCGCTAATAGGATGTTGAGATATCACATCCGAGGATGTTGCAGGTGTCGGTGAATGACGGGTATATCTTCGACGAGTTTATGTTATTCTGTGGAACCCAGGACCACTGAGTTGCGTTGCCCTTATTTGGCAATGGCTACCACCAGCTGATGAGGTGACAGGGGCGAAGTACCGAACACACACAAATTTGGTGAGTTTGGTATTGAGGAAGTAGATGTCTGATGGAGGTCTCACAAAGTTACTAAGTTGGGTAGTGTAGCGCTGCAGGGCTGTTGGACGACATCGTCATCGTTGAGGAGAGGCTTTTTTTTTTTGTTGCTCGGATGCTTTTTGGTGCTACCGGAGTTTAAAACTCCGAGTACTGAAACAATAGAGAAAAACGAATGTGAGTGGTATTCATCACTAGCGTCAAAAAGAAAGAGTGAAAAAAAAGAGGTATGCGCAAACCTGTATGGCGCACTTACCTCGGTGTCCTGCATGGCCGACTGGGAATAAAGACGTGCGATGATGCGGTGGATGTTTCTATATCACCAGGAGCATGTTATGAAAGGACGTGCGAGAGAGAGAGTGTGAGAGAGAGAGAGAGAGAGAGAGAGACAGAGAATGAAAAACAGGCTACCGCAACATGAGACGGATGGTGACGATGGGTTACACACATGTACTTACCTGTAACGACTGGCATGTTTGCTGAGTGTTGGAGCACTTTGTGTGGCATATGCCTTTGTAGGTTTTTGCGAATGACGCCAACGTTAGGAGCGTAATAGGTGACGTGAAATTTTGAAAAGAACTTATGCTTAGGCAGGCCGGAGCAGCGATGGGTGAGATAACCAATGACGAAATGACCACAAGTAGTGCTGTCGAAACCTTGCAGCCTTCTGGATTTGGGCGACCAACGCGTGCCGCAGGCTGAATTTAAGATCATTGCTGACCAAAGTGGCGTTAACGTCGTCCTTTAGAGCCTGACCGTTGTTATTGACAACGCGAACCACAACTTCGAGTACGACGTAAGTCAAATTCAGGTGATCGTCCGCATTTGCGGAATACTAAAAGTGATACCTGACATTGTTCATTAACGTGTTTTTAGGGTTTGGGTATTAGCACCCTGACTCCTTGCTGTTCATCTGAACGGTAACCTCTTTAAAGGGGTCCAGTTTGGAACTAATGTATACAGCTGCGTCTGGCATTACGAAAAAACGTCTTTCACCTTGAGCCTAGCACGTTCAAGCTTCGAGTGTTTGCTCTTTTTTGGTTTGGTGCGATTAATTCTCCTGAGGCTCCTCATACCCGATCCAAACTTGGCATAGAGCTTTTAGTTGGCCTTTCGCTTTAAATTGGACTCGGCCTCCTTTAGGCTGTGTTTAAACGCTTTCTTAGGTGCGGTTCCCGCTTATGACGATATCGAAGAGAACTTGAGCACCCACTTTTAGCGCCTGCTTTCCGACCGCTTTAGCTCCGCTCTTTAGGAACGGCAGCACCGCTCGGAAGAGTCCTCCAAAGGCTGAAAACAATCCACTACCTTCTTGATAGTACTTGACCCTGTAGAGAATGAAACCGCATTCGTTGAATGCGCCTCCCGCCTTATCGAGGTAGTACTGCGTCACGGTATGCAGTCCATTATGACTGTTTGGGGCGAAGGGTGAGAACTATAGTAGGGAAAAATCCGTCACCGAATGACAAGAGATCGCCATAACCGTTCTTTATATCTAAGTCGACGTCTTGAAGTCTTGCTGAATCAAGGGCACCGAATTTTGTGGAAAAAAAAAAAAAACTCTTTTCGTCGCTCGTGTGGATGTTGCTTCTTTCGTATTCCACGCACATGCTCTCTATGACCTGCACGAAGGTGTCGCCCACAACTTGAGGGACCACTAGATTGTAATAGATGAACATTTCGTGAGGAAACTTCATATACGGATCTACAGGCTGTTTGGGACCTTTCTGAAGGATTATATTGCTTTAAAGTTCGATACCTAGCATTTTTCCAATAGCGGTGTTAAGAGCAAATGCTGGGATCTCCGCTTTTGATTTGTCCTTTGCCGGGTTCGAAGTTGCACCCTCCTCAGTTGTTGACTCGCATTTGTCTGGCTGCGACGCCTCTGAAGAAGCCGGATGCATGGTAGCCGATGTAGGTTTTAAGGGACAAGGCACACCCAGGGCGGGCTATTGTTGCCACCCTGAAACTGTCAGTTTAGGTTTCTGGCGGGGTACATCGTTCAAAATCTCGTTTCTGCCGATCGTGTGCAGCTTAGCCCTGCGCACATTTTCTAAAAACCCATCAAATGGAATGTCGGGTAATTGTTCGGGGTGCGCTCGTCGAAGAGGGACACATTTTCGAATTGCAAGTTCTTCAGAATGACCGCGTTGACGAGGTCTTTAAGATTGTGCAATATGCTTTGCGGCATTTCTAAGATGAATATGGAGTGAATTGGGGAGACGCGTTCTGGTGTACTTGGTGACAACCAGTGAAAATCATCTGCGAACAGGTTAAAAAAATGTTAACGGATACCTGACCTTTTGCAGAGCCACTTCTAATTCCACCCGCAGTACGATTCTTTCGGGCAAAACGTTTGAAAATATGGACGTGGTGCTATCGGTAAAGTGGTCCATCGATGCATTGCTGACGAGGGTGAGGAAAAAGGGTTTCGTCTTAATCATGCCGAATTAATCATTGAAGCCAAGACCCACCAGTTAAACTTGGTTCGGATACCCCTTTCACTTTACGAAAACCTGCTTGTTGAGCCCACTACCTTTGGTTTCTAAGATGCATACAATCTTGAAAGTCTCGGGAAGCGCGTCCTTTTGTAGATCTTTGGTGTAAAATATGTCCTCTATGGCTTCTCCGGCCATATTTTCAACATATATACCACCAGACGACCGCGCACCACCGAGGGGTATCTGCAAAAATGCGTCGATCCAATTATGCTCTTTCCCTTTGTCGAATTTCATTTTTTCTTTGTCGATGCGATGTGATTGCCTACGGAATATCTAGGCTTTCTCGCGAAAGGTAGGCGTCTATTTGAGAAGAGATTATGGTACACCTGTAAGATGTTAGATTCCCCACATTCTTCGGCGCCATTTTTATAGACCTGTGATGCGAACTGTTGTACGATTCGAGCAGGGCCGGAAGCACCTTTCCGTATCTGTAACTGTTTATGAGCGTGAAATATTTTCACATCTTGGTTTTCAAGGTGCGGTTAAAGTGCTCCACGGTGCTGGCTTTCACAATACTTTGGGCGTGTAATACTTCACGCTTTGTTTGTATAGAAAGCAGCGAAAAGGTTTGTTTGTAAACCCCGTTCCCCTGTCCGTTTGCTAACCCTAGGAACGCGCTGAGGTAACATAGAGCGAAACGCATGCGCAACCTCGGAACCTTGCTTCGACTTTAGCCAAGGCGTATTCTGAGAAGACGTCGATGGCAGTTAGAATGTACACGTACGGTAGGTTATGTTACCTCAGCTTCCCAAAGATCGTCCATATTGGTCACGTGGTAATATCTAGTGGAAAACCGCTTTCTCACCGGTTTGTGTAAGGTTTACATATCCTGGTCGTGAAGGAAGGACTCGATATTCGCCTTCGACGCACCCTGGCTTTGCAGAGGGTCTTCACCGTGCCCAAACCGACGTAGTGTTCCTGTTTTGTATAGCAGCACCTTGGAGCCGTCAATTCCTTCATCCTTTACTTGCACAGATGTTGCAACTGCGTAACTGGTACCTTACGGGAGGAGTCTTCAATGTTTTCTTTAAGGGTGACAGATGGTTCACCCTCTTATGTTTGCTAGACTAGGGCGGTTTGATCCTTATGGTTCTAAGTTCCACCTTGTTTTTCACGGGTAGAATGTCTTCATTATCGTCGTCTTCGACATGATCATCGTTAAGTTAGGGTCATCTAACTTGAGTCACGAGATCGAGATAATGACCGAAATTATGCTTTACGAGACGGGTTTGGCACGCTGCACGTTCTCGATTTCTTTGGCAAGTCTCGAAATAGTTTTATCGATGACTTGAAGTTTGTCTACGGTTTTTTGACCGCGATGCAACGACGGCCTGTCTAGCGTACTTCATTCTGCAAGTTTAGACACAAGCGCGCTACCCAGCGTGGCTAATACGGGAAGCAGATACGATGGCAGAAAGCCCCGCTATGGAACCAAGATTTTCTTCTTTTTCTTCAGCGGGATTCGTTTGTCCAACAACTTCCTCCAAGACGCTTTATGCCTCTTTAAGCGACCCACGCACTTTTCGGTAGTTGCATGTGATCTCTGCAGATATACAGCATACATTCGCAATTGGCCTTTTTCGGATCTCCATCGGCATTTTTTAACAACTTTTTGCGCAGAGAGGTCTTTGCCTTGGCCAGAGTCGACAAATTCGCGTGCTGCTTAGCTATGCGCGGACTGCTCAAATTCTCAAGGCTTAACCTACCTCTAGCCACGTTTGCACGACAATGGCGATCGCGTCGAAAATGGCGCGTTATTTAAAATCAACGACCTCAGTTGCCTAAGACACCAGGAAGAATACTGAAGTTTATCAATGAATCGGATACCCCTGGGCCAAGGAAAAAGAATTAATGGTCTCAGTTAGCTACGAAATATGAGATGCTCTCGTCCGGCAGCACGCCGGTTCGATACCGGAATCTGTTAGGTGTATATTCAATGCAGTATCAACACCAGATACCCGTGTAGTTGTTCGATGGCCTTTTCGAAAGCCTCCAAGAAAAACTTAGAGTTCCTAGGTTCAATCTCTGGTACAAACTTTCAATCTACATCTTGTTGGGGCTGTTTTTGAAGCCTACGATGTAGTTTCTTGAGAGAGAGAGAGAGAGAGAGAGAGAGAAAGAGAGAGAGAGAGAAAGAGAGAGAGAGGAGAGAGAGAGATGTTGCGATATTTCTGATCCTGAGAAAACCCGTTTTGCAGAATGAACACGATGCCGAAGCTTTTGTGAACGGAGTCTCTACTGAAAAATTTAGACACGATCTCCCCCCCCCCCTTCCAGCATCAGATCGTCCAGGATGACGAGGTAGTTCTCATCCACCTAAGCAACTTCGGGGATCCCCGTGTGAGTCTCGCACAGCAGGGGCAAGGCTTCGAGTCTTGGCGAATAATCGGGCCTGTGGCACCACATCACCTTACTAGGGCGCTCGTCAAACATGTCGCCGGCGTGGCGAATCAGGTATTTCACAAAAATGGACTTTCCGCAGCGCGAGGGCTCCGCCACCGCATAGTGCTGGTAAAGTTGAATTGCCTAAGGTGACGAGGTCTAGGCATACGTAGACATTCTTTGAACAGTTTTACCTGCAGTGGTTCAAGTTTTGATTGCTTTAACATCTATTCGAATTCTTTACTTAATTGATGAAAGCATTAAACTCACATAGACACTTAAAACTGCTGCGTCGTCTAGGGTCCTTGCTTCGAAATGAGTTTCGCAGACGCTTGACGTCTCATTTATTACTTCTCTTGTTCTCAAAGGGATACGAGTCGAAATCATCGGCGAGAACGCGCTTGTTGACCATCATTCTGAAGATCTTGTGCTTGGCTTGGTGACCGCTGTTCAAGACTGTTTTCTGGAGATCTGAGTACCGTCCTGCTTCGATCACCCAGCGTCATGTCGCGCATCACCTCGGCGTTCACATGCAATAGATTGCCAGAATTTATTATAATATCCTTCACACACGGAGGTCTTGCACGGGCACTCCTTCTCTATGCAATAGCTCTGTAGGCCCATGGAGGCGGACCGGGTAATGTAAGAACCCCGACCGCACGTCTCTAGTTCATCCGTCACATTCCCAAGGAGGCGTTTCGCGGAGGGGATACACTGCCCCGGTAACGCAGTGACGAAGACGGAATCGGTGTCGAAGTAGAAACCCCGTTCTCTGAGTTCCTTCAGGTAACCGTAAAGCACAAGCTGCGCATGCGACCGCGTTGCCCCAGTTTCCCGCAGAAGAAGTTCAACAAGAGTTTGGCCAGCTCCTGACTGCCGGGATTGGGCGCAATGGCCTCGCGGTCGAGTGCGATGCCTTCGTGTTCGAAGAACTGCTTCACGAACTACTCCTTAGCCTTAGCCGTGTCGGATTCCGAGGGCCAGCCGAAGGCTGTGGTCTTGATCTTCAGAAAATTGTTCACATAGTCCTTGAGCAGAGCCTTGGCTCCGGTGTTTGGATCGTACTGCACCACATCGTACTCCCAAACCTCTTGGACCTGGAGGAGCCGGGACCTTTCCTCCAAATCTACCTTAATCGCATCGATGACCCATTCACCCGTCAAGGCTTTCTCGTCGTCCCTGTGATGGCACTCGCCCTGGTTCTCCGCCTCTGCAGCATCGCCGCATAACGGGAGCATCAGCTTGCCGCAGATGCACGCCGGCAGCACCGGGTAGTATAGGCTTTGCGGTGGCGGTACCCGGCAGTTCAGGATGCCTCCACGAACGTCTACACGGCGCGGAAAGCGATCCACGCGGATATTGGGGTGTCCCATTGGGTAGTGCTTCGTCTTGTTGACGTACGGGTACAGATCTCACACATTGTAATAGAAGATCTTCGGGTCCCACTTGGCCTCGCGGTACGTCTGTGTACAATTGGTGCGCCCTCAATGAAAGGCGTCTCTTGGGTTCAGGGGCTCGAGCACGGGAAATTGCTTGACATAGCGCATGAGGTCCTGGTTCGGCTTCATCATGGCGTTAAACTCGCACTCGCACATTTCCACCATGGTGTAGCCGGCACTCCTGAACTTTTGCGTGACCTACTCTGTGCTTTCGAACCTGGAGGCCATAGTTTGGTATCCGTGCTGTACACCGTGGTATGCCGATTTTGAAAGCCGTGAGTGCAGCTGTGGAAGAAGTACACGTATTTCGCGGCGCCTTCTCATCTTTACTCGTTCACCTTGTGCTCTAAAACTTTAACTTCGCGTCCTCTTATAGCATGCTGAATTGGCACCGAGAGCCAAAATTCTAACCAAGACTACAGACCAACCTTTTTTTTTTTTTTTTTTTTTTTTTTTTTTTTTTTTTTTTTTTTTTTTTTTGCCGGCAAGAAAAACTTTCTATACACGCACATGCACGCCTGTGCAATGGTGACGCACTGCCTAAACGGGTCTATGCCATTCTCGTCCATGAATTCCCTTGTAAATTTCGAATGTCCTTGGCTTATCAATATACGTGCATTTTACAATACGACACAATTTTGGACTTCATACCAAGGTCGCATTCGGAAGCCACCTTTCCATCATGCCACCGCTCAAAGGTTCTTCGAGTTTCTACCGACATGCTCTCCGGGAAGTAATGTTTATGGTACCAAATCGAACGCCGGTAGTGTTCGTTTTCCTTGGTGTTGAATAATAAGGAAAATAACCTTTGCCTTCCTTCAAGTCGAAATTATTAGCAAACCGAGACAATGGCTTGGGTATAAAGTTCAAGGAGTGTATAAATGTGACGTCACCGTACTTCATCCGATATATCTTGCTCCCATTCATAATTAGTTCCGGCATCCATTTTAAATCGCCAACCATGTCCTGTAACAAAAATTGACCGTCGTAACCATTCAGGTTATGGGCCACCACGATCGCTTCCCAGGATTCGACCCTAGGATGTGTCACGGTATAAAACAATTGTTTCACAGGGTTTTCCATAAACATCCATTCTTTTTTGCCACCTTCGGTACTATAGGCCATCTTGCAGGGCTCGTCAATTTCAAAGTGGACAGCCTTGGTACACTACGCACAGTTTAGGCACATGCTCGTGCGTATTTTGTTTTCCAGCATATGCAGTGTCCTGTGTATATTCGAAATCGATGAACATGAACACGTACTGGTTTCTTTTGTTGGGCGAAGCGTACGGTTGAATGTAACACATGTGCCCGCTGTTCACGTGTAATTTGCAATTGCAGCTAAACGTCTCTCCGCGCTGGTGTAGTTTTTTCTGTGTCTCAAATTTACCAGCTTATTGCAAAATGTGCGCACTTTCTCATCAGCGTACACCGACAGCGACTTTGCGTATAAAGCACCTTTTTTGGCGTGATTTGAAAGACATTTAGGCCCCTTAATGTCCCGATTGCATGCAGCACACTATATGTATTCTGTATTATGCTTATCGCACTGTTGATGACATTTATGGCAATTTTCGTCGCACCTATGTAGTTCTTTTTTCTTCAAGGACGGATAGTGGCATTTTCGACAATACCACTTGAATATAAAATGCCCATCAAGGTAGATGAACTCGGTGAACTTTAAAGTCTTTGTTTAGGGTGATGCGTATAACACGTTCTTACCTGTATGACCTCCAAAAACCGTTAAGGCAAAGTCCTATAGCACACCATCAAAATCTCTTACGTCAGCTTTAGTAAATCTGTCCTTTTATTTCCTTATACCTTCACAAAGCGCTACGGCTTTCTGTTTTTGCAAAAACTCGCTGCGCATCATCGTCTTGCAATTGATGCCGATATCCGCCTTACTTTTACTTACGACTATGGCTCGGGTAAGCACAGAATTTCTTTTGTTTGTTTCTCTACTTCCCTTATTCGCGCTATAGCCCATGCACGGTCTGTAGCCAGAGCCCGACACTTCTTTAGTCCACATAAAAGTAATTTAAGTGATCCTCCTAACAAAAACTCTTGATTACTGTGAACTACTTTTTCAATCGATTTTACAACAGCATCAGCATTCCCTTGTTCGACGAGTCTAACGCTCATATTAAACGCCTTTGGAAGCTGATTGTCGTCCGAAATCCATATGCCCAAATAACCAGGTTCGTTGTCCAACAGGTTCTCCTTTGCAAAATTAAGAATGTCGTTAAACAGTTCGGTAACCCTTTGTTGAGAGTTTACATCTGTGTGTCCTGGGTTCAAAACAGTTTTGGTCTCTGTATAACCAGAGAAAGTCCTTTTCATACTTCTCTCCCTATGAGATATAAAATCGAACCTGGGCTGTGAGGTGTCGTCTTGACTTACCTCAGCTTAAGTCTCTATACTGCCAAGACGTGCTGATGCGAATACATATAAAAAAACTACGCGCATGCAAAAAATACTCTTTCTTTCACAGCCTCTTTTAAGGTATGTGTGTGTGTGTGTGTGTGTGTGTGTGTGTGTGTGTGTGTATAAAACAATGCAGGTCAAAAGTATCACGATTTTTTATATACTTTGCAATAACAAAGCTATGCTATAACGCGTGTACTGAATCACTCAAATTGCTGTTATTAGCAACACCGATATTAAACTATCGTGCTTGTGAAATTCCTCGCACACCATACAGAGTCAACAGATCTCTTCCGTCCTCGTCTCTAGCGAGTTCTTTTTGTTTGTTTGCTCATCACACAAGAACAACAATTCATTAACACCACTACTACAACCGGCGCTGTCTTCAGCGAAGAAGAAGACCCGATGCTGGATCGGGGTTTGACGCCTTCGCACCACTCCAGTTACCATCTTCTGCGCTACACTTCAGTGTAGATTCCAAAGACGTGACTCGCATTACCGAGGCAACTATAGCTATTAACTCTCCGGCTTCGCCACCTCAGCAGTGTAGTGTCGTCCAAATTTCGGACTTCGAGGAGTCAGACGACATCCAAACATGCACCCAGGCGTCTCAGCACCCGGCATCACCACAGCCGTCGTTGCCCCAGCAGTCGTCGCTTTCGGTGATCGACACTTTTTCAGACAGCGACACCCCCGACGAAGCCTCCCCACCTGATTCCTCACTCTCTTATTCCTACAGTTCCCCGTCACCATCTTCCGACCCTGTTTCTTTTCCTCCCTTCTTTCACAATATCCAATCCTCCACCCCTTTTCTATAGACCACATTGCCTGCCAACCCCTCTCTCGATACGATTTCTCTCCTAGATCCTTGCAATATACCCCTCCGCCATTGTCCTCATTCTGAACTCTAGTGCCTTTGTCCTAGAGCTGTATTGCTCTACTTCAATCAGACGTCCAGCACCGTGTTCGCAACCCGTCACAGCACTGGCTGGTGTCTTCACGATGCGTGCAGAGGGGACGACGGATGCGATGCCCAGTTTGTTGACATCCACGTGGCAAGACAACGACGTAGGTCATTTGGTCATTTGCAGAACATCGCACCAGCTGCGAGAAAGCACCTTGCGCTAAAACGTAAGTAAGGTAAGTGTAGCACCAATGCCGCCTCTGGTGTCGTTGTCGCCTCAGCCTAGCTGGGCTACGCACACTTATAACAGGGACGCCTCCTGTCCTAAATGTGTTATATGCCGGTGTGTAGTGCTTAGTTAAAACGCCATCTTTTTTTTTAAAACAGAGCCTAATAGTTTTTTTTTATTTTTGTGCAAAACATTAGCAGATTCTTTTTTTTTATTGCCTAATGTACTTTTGTAATACAGCCAAGATCTGTGTGTCCAGAATCTTTTGTTTACACCTCACAGCCAAAAGTGTTCAAGATTGTGGTCTCTTTTTTTTTCTCATTGTACTTACTTTCATTCTTGTAATGTCTTGTTATCCGTTTCGCAAAATTAGCGAACAAAGAGATCCCAAAGAATACATAATTAACCGACTACTTTTTGTTACTAATGATGGCCTTCTAAATCATTTTATTCATCCCGGTCTAGATTCAGAATTCCTAGACATCATAGGTACACCCAATGCCGTCTTCCAACCTGTGTGTTTATTTTGCCAGACGTACCGCATTTGTTTGTTACATTCTATTAGTATGCGGTATACTCATTTACATACGCTTATTTGCAAGTGCAAACCTCGAGTGCTAAGGTATTACTATAAAAAACAAACATATTGTTGTAACACAATGCCCGCTTTCACTTGTGCAAAGTGCGGGTATTCCAAGTACTCTGTGCAACACTGTGCAATGTGTATTACCAAACATTGCAAGGTATGGTTATCAACAAACCAGCAAACTGATGTATATAATGCACGATGTTTAAAGTGTTTGGCGCTGCGCGAGTGTATGTTAAATAGTATACCTTCACCATGCAATCATATACACAAACAATATGCTTCACTGTATGAATGCCCATTGTGAGCTTAATCATGTTATTTCTGGGTATAACAAACATTTTGCACCATTTGTTTTTATATTCCAAGTACAGTGTTCTTTTGTGTAATGTTTGTCACAATTCATTTTCATTGCGTTATCTACAATAGTAATTATATTCTAATTTTGCCTACCGATGTATGTATATGTAGTGTAATCATTATGCATAAACCTTTTTATTAAAAGATGTAAAATGCTCTTTTTTTTGCACAGGTCATTTTAAGTTCGCAATTTTTTTAAATATATGTTTTTTCCTAAAGATCAAGTACTCGTTTTAAAAAATGTTTTTTGACCATATCCATTTTCTGATATATATTTAACTGTATTGTAACAAACAAAAGGAAAAAGAAAACAAGAAATGCTGCTTTTCTACACACTGATGGCCATATATCTAGTTTTAAACAATAATGTTTTTTTTAACCATATTCATTTTTATATATTTAACTGTACTGTAACAAGAAAAAAAAATACTATTTTACTACCCAGTGATGGCAATATATAAATTTTAACCACTGCATTTCTTGTGTATTCAAGTCTTTCTTATTGTGCCTTACCTAATTGGGGTTCCTATCCCGCTCCTCGTATTTTTCATAGCAGTCATAAAAAATACTATAATAGCATGTACAATAATATAGGCCAACGATATAATTGCAGGGAAAAAAATATGAAATTACGCTACATTTAATAAATGTATACAATTTCAGCTACGTTATCATTTCGCCTCGTATTCCAACTCTCCTCCGTCCCACTCTTTTTCATCACCCTTATCCATCTTTCTCACCTCCATCATAAGTTGTTTCATAATTAGGAAGCTGCTCCACTCCGTCAGTGCACGCGTTTTCCAATTTTTCAATCATCTGCTTTGGCCTCTAAAAGTGGTCAAATAGTTTAGCAACATTTTCATTTATAATGTTTAACAATGCTTGTTGCTTCGTCATATTCTCATGTCTCTCTTCCAGTTATTTTCTCATTCTTTCCATCATTTCCGGTATTTGCCTTACCCTTTTTTCCCATTCTTGTTTCTCCTTATTTGCCCCCTCATTCTCATTTTTACTTCCTTCAACTTGCTATTACGTTCCTTTTTTATTTTTGGTTTCATCGCATTTATTTCGTTCTTATATCCCTGTGATGCTGCTTTTCTTATACTGCTTACCGACACTCTCCCTACGTCCCCACAACTTCCATTACATTCCAATTTACTTCCAAACTCCCCTCCGCAGACCACCTTCACCCTCCCACTTGCTTTCCTCCCTCTCCCTAAGTTCAGCTGCCATTCACCATCACCGCATTGCCAAAATATATAGACAACCTTTTCAGAAAAGTAGGAATTCATCTCATTTACTGCACTATAAGGAATCACAAGTTCGCTTACCTCCGGAGTCAATTTCCAATCCAATCCCAACCCTTACGGCAAATCTATCGTTTCCATCAACAAACTACAGTCTATCATCTCACAAGAATCGAACTATTGTCTCTAGCGCACATCCTCACCGTTTTTTTTTTTTTATAAAATTTTCATCCGGTTTCCTCCCTACCCTTACCATTTTCACACCGACATCTTTCAGTTACATCAAACCGCTCTGGACTTTCAAGTGGACCAAAGTTCACACCTTCATACGTCATTCCTGAACATCTCCGCCCCTTTGCCATCTCGTTATCGGTTTTGAACAATTATACACGTTTTTAAGTGTAGCCAGGTTAATAAAGTCAAAGCCAAACCTACACTCACTAACTTTCTTGTATACGCATGTACAATTAGGCAACAATTTGTAACCCTTATCCATCTTGTCACATTTTCCAAATGACACGTCTCGTCATTCAACTCGAGCCCACACCTCCCAAAATTAACGCAGCTCGTCTGCGCGTTACAACTGCCACCGCTATCGAAGCTATCACAATTATACTTGCAATTTAATTTTTCCATCCACCAGCAGCCCCCTTTTATACCTTTATCATCACATATTCACGCTTTAAATTCTTCCACCCAATCACCAAGCGTTTTATTGCCACCAATCCCCATCATTTATTCCTTCCCCATCCAACAATCACAGATCACCGTATTTTGACCAATCAAAATACCACACATCACTTCTTCAAGTATTTTTTACCTCGTAATTTCTTATGATACACCCTTTCTGTTCCCAGGTCCCGTCAACATCACTTCGCTGCTCCCGGATTAACCTTTATTACCTCACCCAATCACCGAACGTTTTATTTCCAGCTATCCCCGTCATTTATTCCTCCCCCGGGCAACAATCACATCTCACCTTATTTTTTACCAATCAAAACACCACACGTCACTTCCTCAAACAATTGTTTCCCTTTAATCTGCCCACCGGCTTAAGCTCTTCAGACATTGCGGATCAGCCTCAACGGATAACGGTAATCCTACTGCTCCTGGCGTTTTGTTAAATGTACCTATCTTGCTCCTAATCTCCCTTAATCCGAGGATTAACTGCGACTCTAACGCTTTTAGCGGCAGGATTATTGTTATTCTACTTGGCTAAACCGGGATAAGAATTACTGCCAAGCGAGTGGTTAGACCCTCACCTCACACAAAGGTGGTCTTGGAAGTGTAAGTCCTCCAAACGAGGAGAGTAATTAGCGTAAAAATAATAATAGTAGTAACATCAATAAGAAAGGAATAATAATAATAATAATAATAATAATAATATATAAAGCATGTTGAACCTATAGGGGTAGAGCTGGATTTGCAGCTAAAATATGTTTTTTTTTTTTAAATAATTATGCCAGAGTAAACTAAGGACATATTACATTTTAGTTTGCAGGTACATATTCGCAGGCTGATTCATTTTTCATACCTCTGGGGAAAAGCGAAATAATCTTGCCTAGAGAAAAATTCCCAACCCGGCTGGGAATCTAGCCCGGGATTCCTCACACAGCAGACAGCTTCTGTACCGACTAATTGCGAGTTGCGAGGCTAATCTAACGAACGGCTAATAGTGAATCAGATTCTTAGGCAGAGGCAGAGACTTCATATCCTTTTAAAATGCAGTGCAAATTTTTACCGCTGTATTTTAGGTAGCTGTTCAAGTAGAGTTCTATTTGTTATGCTATTCTGATACAAATATTAAAAGAGTTAACAGTTGCAAAACAAACACAATTGAAAATGTTGTAGCTAAAATGTTCGGCATTTTTGCTTCTACGTACCTGTGTGAGCAACTATTTTCCAAATGGACTATACCAAATCAAGAGACAGATCTCATTTAACTGGCAAACATGTACTGATGCTGCTAAGATAGCTCCATTGGAGGTGACCCAGATTTTAACGAAACAATTAAAAATGTAAAAGCTGTATTTAAAAATACAATGTTGATTGTATTACTTTACTGTAGTTTAAAATGTATGCAAAAGAAACTAGTACTGTTTATAAATATACGCCACTGCACTCATTGTCTATTGTTCCTGCATCTATCGCAGGTGTCACCAACTTGCTGCTCTTTTAATGATACAGAGAGATAACCATGTGCATTGCTTGAACTGAATCACCTACTGTGCACTAGATGACCTATAACTGCTCGAAAGTATGTTGAGTTCAGTGGCGGTACGCAAAATTTAGCGATTGCAATGCAAAATCCACTGTTAGTGGGTTAATATATGTATTGTAGGTTCATGATGTAGACCAATTTCTCTATTAAGTATCTCTTACGTTAATACTGATATTTCTGATGTGTACATATATCTTCTTAGGTTTAGTAGTTGCAGCACTAATAATTGAGAAAATAATTACAGATATTATTGTATTAATACTGTAAGACAAGTTATTTAAGTTGCTCAACACCATTTTAAACGCATTAGTACAATTTCAACAGTTTGAGAGTTTATTTCTAGCAAAAAATGTTCACATTCGTAACAATGAATTTGAACAACTCTTTTAATTGGCCGAACTCTCTTTGCAAAATGGCCTAAAGTCAATCAATGTACACCACTTTCTATAAACAAACAAGATTTATCCCATGCAAGCTTAATTGTAGGAATCAATGGTCGGCGTGTTGGATTTCTTTCTGCTCCCGACATTATAAACTGACACCATACACACAGTGTTATGAACGAGAGATCCACCACTTATGTCAGAAGTCCGTCTCTAACTGATGTTACGAGTTTAGCCCCTGTACTGCAAGAATCAATCCTGCTTACTCTAGCACAAAATCAAATGAATTACTGATGCCTGATCTATCGCTTCGTTTTAAACAATGTGGTGTTAGCTGATTTTGCAGGCTGTGTATCAAATGGTTTAGAAGTTGCTGCTGCTTGGCCTAAACTTTGAAGCGGAAGGCCTACTATGATAGTGCTACATAGATGGACAACCCTGATTGAAGTGTAGAATAACTTTTTTGTCGCATGAGTAGTTCCTCTTCACACCTACCAGGGCCGTCTTTTAGAGACAGCTACCTACTGAAATAGTTATTTATGTAACTGGTGTATACTTTAACTGATTGTGACACGAGGTTAATGTTTACGAATGTTAAAATGATATTATAGACGTGTTACATACAAGGTTTTATGCATTTATTTTTATAATGTAGGTAGTGTTGCATTACGCCCAAAATTTGATACCGAGAATTTACCGGAAATGTATGTTTTGAGGTCCCCGAGTAAAACATTTTAGAAAAAGGTCCGTTTCTGTGTCTGCGTGATATGCACAGCCTATCTCAAAAAATTAAAGACAGTTAAACACCAAACTTGGTATTTAAGTTTGGTATCTTCCAAGGATACGACACAAGGATTTTCATGAAATTCTCACCTTAAACTACCCTTTATGAAAACATTTTTTAAAGATTTGATTTTCTCAAAATATGCGGTGAGGACTTTGATTAAAATACCAAATATTAAAGCTATTTATATCAGAGATAAAATGTATATCCTGAGTTTACTGGGAATAGCTTCTGAAGACCTGTTCATTCTTGATTAATTTTGCTGAATTCTGCATAACTGGTAAACCGAAAAACACACAAAACTTAGTACACAAAAATATAGATCTCGTTCAAACACACAACTTATGCCATTTACATTTTTGTTGCTGAGTTGACCTTTTCCGAGATTATCCTTGTTATTGGCTTCAATTTTAATTATGCATCTTCTCAAACATCTTCTCACCTTTCGCTTCATTTCTCTTTTGCTTCTCTGGAAACGCAAACCGAACCCAACTTCAATTGTTCGCATATCGATCGGCTTTTAAAATATTTGACAATTACCTTATCTCTCTTCTGCTCATAAGGATCTAAGTAGTAAGACCAGTTCTGTAAATCTTTATCTCCTTTAGTATGATGTAGGTATAGGAACAACCGTTTGTAAGAATGGTTTTTATTTTGTTTTGCAGAACAGGTAGAGAAAGTAATGTAAGTGTAACGGATCTTATTTTTTAGCATTAAAATGCGTTAAAATGATGAATAAATGTGCTAAATGAAAAATTTATGCATTAGAGATCACAGAAGTGTGACGTAATACGGTTGCTAAGCAGATGTTGCTTAATTTGTTTCAACACTTATAGAGGAAAATGGAAAGTATTGATAATAGTAATGGTATTAATATCTTTGGAAGGTTTTCTATGGAGATTGCTAAGTTTTTAAAGTTGCAAAATATATTAAATTATACAGGCGACTGTTGCAGGCGCAGTTCTGCAACTATTTTTGCAAACATTACTGCTAACCTCACTGAAGTAAAGAGGTCATTTGGGTGGAAGTCAGCGTCAGTTGCTAAAAGTTACATAAAAGCATCTATTTAAAGTAAAATAGACATTGCATAAAGAATTATTGTAGGACGTAGAAATGTTAATGCAGCAGAACGTTTTTTAATAGGGTTAAATTATACTGTTAATATTGTCGCGATTGCTGTTGAGAAGCGCAAGAACCCATATAAGGTTTGAACATTCAGATTTCTGGACACTTTGGGCAAAATTATATGTTCATCTAAATTTTTTATACTTTCTTACATTTCACAATCTTTCTTGGTGAACAGATGGGCACAGGTAGTATGTTACGGGATTTTAGCAGCTAACCCCTTCCGCTAGGGGAATCCTATGGAGACTCACAATTCATAAACTTCACCACGGGGGATGTGCGTCAGATGGAATGTTCTAGAACATCTTGTTATGCTTAAGTTCATAGGAAATGATTGGCTATATAAGGAGTGCCAGAACCGGCATTTGGGGCTTTTGTGATGGTCTCTTGGTCGGACTCCATTACTCTGATTCTCGAACTCTGACGTTCGCTCTTGGACGCTATCTCAAAAGCAACCGTGACGTCTAGAAAAGGTAAGCTCCAATAGAAGTCTTTATATAATTAATAAAATTGGACCATTCTAAACCATTGAGGTGTATTTACTAGGTATAGTCTACCATCTTAGTGAAACTCCCCTGTCATCACACGCTTGTGAGGTGACGTTATAGTGGAGGCTGCCGTCCTCTATTTTCGAATGTTGTAGATACGGTTAGATCCCGCACCTCGTTCATTTTCATCTCTCTGCATTCTTTAATTAATATTCTTCCTTAGAATACATCACTAATGGGATACAGTTACCAAGGGTCTTGTTCTACTATGCTATATGATGTTGGGTTGCATTTGTTATTTAATTCTGCGTCTGACGGGTGTTATATATGCCCCTAGTTGGTGCTCATTTCATAATCATCACTTATCTTAGGTATATGGATTTATTAACACAATTTCAAAGTAATATTCCTGCTTGTTCTGAAATTTGTAAACTGGTTGTAGAATATCAGCGGTCTTTAGATAGTAATGTGCACACCTACGGTCTTGCAGAGAACAATGTACAAGCAAAATCGTCGGATTTAGCTCATTTATATAAATCCATGTTCAAAATTTGGGCTCAAAGTAGTCGAAGGATTCGCGGACAGAAAAGGGTAGTTTACTATCCACTGAAAAAGCGCAGCAGTGTGTTGGAGATTTCGCTTGCGCTGATATCGAATCGGAGCCTCTTACTTCCCCCAGCGATTGGAATATATCCCCATGACTACCAATATTTCTCAGGCAAGGCCTTCGGCCCCTGATCAGGCAAACACTAAACCCACCATAGTACCTACTGTACCATTCGCTTGTCCTTCCATTGTCCCGGGTATCTTTGAAGGCAAACCCGGACAGGACGTTTCTACGTACCTGCATAACTTCAAGACAGTTGCAGCAGCTAAAGGCTGGGACGAACATTGTAAGAAACAATATTTACCATGTTACCTTCCCGACGCCGCTGCCAATTGGTTTAAAACTTTGCACCCCAACATACCCTTTATGGATGGGGTGAATTGAAAACTTCTTTACAGACCGCATTCGTGCCGGCGGCTCACGAGGACATTCTTGAGTGCCGCCTGCACCAACGAATGCAAGACTTAACAGAGCCCACCGAGAAGTACATATACAATATCCTTGTACTTTGTGATCAGGTTAACCCAGGAATGTCTGAACGTAAGCGTATACACCACCTCATGCGAGGTCTAAAACACTCCATTTTGGAACAGGTCCTCCCAGTGGACCCTCAAACTGTACAGGACCTAACGAAATTTGTACGGCGAATTGAGGCCGCTAGATATCTCGCTGATCGGCGAGTGGACATCCTGCAGCCACCCCAACCAAAGCAAGTAACTTTCATGAGTGACACGACCCCAGGGAACCCTATTGCGAGCAGGAGATTTGGGGATAACAACAGTTACAAAGATTACAGTTGGGACGTAATCAGACTAATAATGGGCCGCGGAATCACGGAAAAGTTACTTATTTCAGAGGGCGTGGCACTGGTCGTGGTTCTTTTACCACACGCGGTTGTTTTACTCCAAGGGGAAACTTTAATTCTAGGAACAATACTAATCCACAAGGCCATGGATCATGCCAAGGAGCGAATGTGGGCGGCCGAACGCGAGATAGTCGGCCTACATGTTGCATCTGCCGTAGATCGGGCCATGTAGCTCTGAATTGTAATCAGAAACATAATCCCCCAAACGGGCAAGGTCCATCAGGGACATAAATTCTGTGACGCCCTGTCCAAGTTAACCTCACACCCACTCTACCTCCCTCATACAACCGTAAATATACGAAGACTGATCAACAAAGATTGAAACTGATTTTTTTTCCCACAGATGTTTATTACTCCAATTCAGTATTTACATTATCTTTTTCAAAGTAATCCCTTCCTACTTCAGTGCAATTTTTATAGCATTTCTGCCAGTCCTTGAACATGTGTTGCAGACCATTCTTTGTCAGGTCCTTGAGAATCGCCTCATTTTTCTTGAGCACTGCTTCAGGGTTAGCAAATCGAATACCCCTAAGCTTTGCCTTTAGAGATGGGAATAAAAAAAAGTCACAGGGTGCAAGATCGGGGCTATAAGGTGGATGTGTTACCAGGTAATGTCGAATCGAGCCAGAAACTGTATGACTTGGTTTGCGACGTGAGGCCGTGCATTGTCATGATGAAGTCGCCACCCAGTCCGAGTAAGCTCTTGTCGTTTCTTTGCAATGTGCTTCCTCAGTGTAGCCAATACTGACGTGTAGTATGCTGCTGTAACAGTAGTGTGAGGGGGAACTTCATGCTGGTAAATCATTCTATTGTAGTCAAAAAATGTGATCACCATCAATTTCCCGGCAGATGGAACAACTTTTGCCTTTTTTGGTGTGGAGAACCTGGCGATTTTCACACTGTGCTGGATTGTTTTCCTTCAGAATCTAAATTATATAGCCATGACTCATCGCCGGTGATAATCTATTTAAAAAATGCATCCCCTCCATCAGCAAAGAGACGCAGCACCTCACGGTTTGTCTCCAATCGCACAGCCTTTTGTTCGGGAGTCAACAGACGTGGCACCCAACGAGCACAAACTCGGGTCATATGGAGATGGTCGTGAATAATTGTAAACGCACTGCCATATGAAATTCTCAACACATCACTGAGGTTATGTAATGTTATACGCCGATCCTCTCGGACAATCACAGCAGCTGTGTTGATGTTGACTTCAGTCACAGTAGAAGCCAAACCACCAGACCCACCTTGCTTAACACTGACAACACTGACACTATGAAATCCTAGAACCGCCTAAACACTGTTGCACGAGGTAGTGCATCTTCACTGTACGCTTGCTTCAGCTTTTCATAAGTTTCGGTGGCAGTATGGTTTAAACGAAAACAGAATTTGATTGCGCTGTACTGCTCCTCTCGCATCACCTCCAGTGTCTGGTATGCGAAATACACGAAGGGTCTACAAAATAGAGCATTACTACCAACCTACCGATACGAGAGTGCTGCTGCCTAACAACATTATAAATTCAAATATTTGTGTTAGAGATACAAAACTATCACGGAAGCTACAGGAAAAAATCAGTCTCAGTCTTTTTTGATCAGCCCTCTTACTTACTTATAAGGGTACATTAGATAATAAAGGTTCGATTGATATTTTGTTCGACACCGGGAGTGCTGTTGGCATTGTACAGGAAAGCTTCGTGACTACACCTATCCATCCTACTCCAGAAAATCTAACATTATGTACAGCAAATAACAAATTATTGGACGTTCGGTACGTCATAATCCTTTCGTTTCACGTTGGGGGCGTCCATTTTTCCGAAGACGTCCTTGTGGTGAAGAAGTTTGGAACTTATCTCTTGTGAGGATGGACTTTCTAAACCGATACAAAGCCATTATTGACTTGTCGTTATTTTTCGTCATCCTCTGTGTCCCCGATAGTAGCACAGTTACCCTGGAGTGCAAGGAGAAATTGCACTGCCCCTTGGCGCAAATTACTATAGAGCCTGATAAAGACGCAGTAGAAGGTTATAAGACTTTTTGCACCCAAGATATTAGAATACCGCCTTTCATCTCCCTAAATGTCAGCGCTCACCTGCCACCTAATGGAATGTGTAGAGTTGTGTTGGAACCTAATATGCGACTGATGCAGAACTGAACGGGAATGTGTAATTTCCGTGCATAACAACACCGATAACTCCATGGCACGACAGCTCACGGGGAACCTTGACCTACAACACCACGGAACCAAAAACAGTTTTCGCGGGTACCACCCTTGCTAAAGCTTATGAAGTTGCCCTGGTGCAATCAGCCAATCGGTTGGCTGAGGAATCCAGTTCGGTTGCTATTAAAGGTACTAAATTCAACCTAAATTCGCAACTCACTCACAAGCAGCATTCTCAATTACATACACTGCTGGTAAAGTACAGACATGTTTTTGCGACCCAATTACCCGAATTCGGCACAATGGGCATTGGTGAATTCCAAATGGAGGTGTCGGATGACACACCCATTAGACAAATACCCTATAGAGTAACTCAAACACTGCGGGAGATTATTCAAGCCCAAGTGCACGAGATGAAAGATGCCAAAGTTATTAGTTACTCTAATAGTGCGTGGGTCTCCCCAGTGGTGTTGGTAAAGCAGAAATTCCTTCTGATTTTGTGTTGACTACCGGAAGTTAAATTCGGTAACCGTTGCTTCCTCTTAACCCTTGCCACTGATAGATCTGATAAGTTATTTAGGTCAATCGCGTTGGCACTGTTCTTTGGACCTGTTGAGTGCATACTTCCAAGTCCCTGTGGCAGAATATAGTGCGAAATACACCTCTTTTGTCACACCGGATGGGCAGTTCCATTTTGACCGGATGTCGGTTGAGTTGGTGAATGCTCCACGATTCTTTTCACGAGCAGCAAATAACTTGTTGGCTGATCTTAGATATATGTATATATATATTACGAATCTCCCAATTCCTAAAACAGTAAGAGATGTACGTTGAATATTGGGACTATTTCGTTTTTTACAGACTTTTGTGTCAAAGTTCGCTCTTATTGCCCAACTCCTTCACGACTTTACGCGCAAAAACAAGGACTTTAAATGGACACAAAAACATCAAGAATCTTTTGATACCCTTAAAGAATACTTGAAAACAGCCCCCGTGCTAGCACATTACCAGGCTGGTACCTACACAGAACTGCACACTGACGCCAGTACTGTAGGTGTGGGATGTGCACTTTTGCAACGAATTGATGGAGAACTCCAGCCTATAGCTTTCTGCTCTAGGTGATTGACTAAGCATGAAAAGAATTAGAGTATATCTGAACTAGAGATGCTTGCCTTAGTTTACGGTTTAACTCCTTTTCGACCCTGTGATTATGGCTACCCTGTTAACTTTATGAGCGATCACCATGCGCTATTTCTTTGCGCAACTTAAAAGATGTTACAGGACAACTGGCAAGATGGGCTCTCAAACTACAGGAGTACTAATATCCTATTATATATAGGTCCGTTGTATAACATTTAGATGGACACATTGTTGCCTTACCCTTCGATGAGCCTAAACCGCCCATACTCGAACAAATGGATGACTTTCTAACTTGCCTGTTATCACCGGTAGAAGTAGCGCGAGAACAATAGACCCTCAAATCAGACCCATAACCCAAGTTTTGGTAGACCCAAATGTAGGATATCCCAAATTACGGCGGCAAGCCGCTACTTATTCCCTGAAATCAGGAGTACTTTACAACAAAAACGCGGGAGTGACAGGACCCCTCCACTTGTTAGTCATTCCGGAATCTATGAAACAGGAAATTCTATTTGTCTGTCATGATTATCCACGTTCTGGTCATTTAGGGTTTACATAGGTCTTTATTAAAATGAATGCCCGGTATTACTGGATCGGTATGCGAAAAGACATTGAGAAATATGTTAAAGGGTGTCCTATCTGCCAAATGCGTAAAGGATCTAAAATGTGAAGGCGGCCGGTTATCTCCAGCCAATCCCAGTTAATCATATTGGAGATCACTGGAGCCTCGACTTAGTTGGACCAATCAGGAAATCCAAATCAAGTAATACTTTGTTAGTCATAGGTACAGAATTTGCAAGTAGATGGGTGGAAGTGAAAGAAATCCCGAAGGGTTCCATTGAGCATTTGGCTCAATTTATTTTGGAGAACAAAATATGTTGACATGGAGCGCCCACCATTTTACTATCAGATCGAGGGGCGGTATTCCTCAGCGAGGTTACACGTCTTCTTTTAGCATCTATGGGATTTAAATCCGTGTTTACTACAACCTATCACCCGGCCTTATGGCCTATACGAACGAACTAGTCAAACGATCATGAATATGATCTCACACAACACTTCAACAAGATGATTGGGATGTCGCGGTACCACACGTAGTATTTGCATACAACACCAGTCGACAGGAATCCACAGGCATGACGCCTATCTTCTTAATTTATGGCCGAAATCCTACTTTACCTTTTCTATTGAAACATGCCAGTCATAACCTCTTTGTGAAAGAGACTCAAACTCGAATCCGTCAGGCACATGCAATTGCCAGGGAAAATATATTGAGCAGACAGGTTAAAGATAAACGCATCTTCGACCTCAGCATTGTGACCTTACATTTTCCCCGGGACAATTGAAATTGTTTACGCCTATCCGCAAGAAAGGTACAAGGACAAAACTTTTGCATAGATTCCAAGGATCCTATTTTACGACAAACATCACCAGAGAATTACAGGTTAGACCAGCTACAGAAATGCTGGTGCATGTCTCCCGTTTATACCCTTACTATGCACCTATAAAACGGTAGAACCTGCTCTGCCTACACAAGAAGTATCGCAATGTACTTCAAGTACATGCCGTTGCATAATTTATTATTTTCTATGCTACATGACTATTCGTTAATGCTCCGTCAGCATTCAGCTGGTATGGCTTACACTAGGTTTAAATTGGTCGGAAACTGTAAGTTAGCTTTTTTCCTCCTTATTTGCTTTTGTATTGTTGGAACAATGAATTGTCTAATTAAAATGTTAACCTAATTAGAGCAAATACATAAAGGACGTAACGGAAGCGCTTATCTGCCTGCTCGCGTCCGTGTTTCTCGTCTAAAATATTTTAAATTTCCTCTGGAAACGCTTTGTTCTCTTTTACTGGATGATATAATATTTCCTTGTTTTTATTCTCAATAGATTTTACTTTAACTTCTTAGGTAAACGAACCGCCTAAATATCTTTGTTTATAGCCCGTTACCTATTCTATATGAAATTTTAACATTTCATTTCCCAAGTTAATATTACAATTCCACGTAAATGACATGCTTTCCTTGCGTCTTTCCTTAAACTTTCAACTTTCCTGTGTTCAAAACAACACTATAACGATATGCGTTGATTCTGAGATGTATGCTTTTGCTCGCTTAACACACGTTTGTACGTACTAGTTTAATTTCACCCAGGACTGTCAACGTGTTTCAAATTGGCACCATTTCATTGTAGGTAATGCAAGGGTGGTGAGCATTAAATACTATCGCTACTTATATCATTAGTTTTTTTACACCAGTATACACATATTTACCAAACAAATATACATATTTCAAATTTTACCTTTCTCTGACCTTACATTCTAAGTAGAGAAGGCATTGCAGTCCATTCTTATATTGTATACTAACATTTTAATGGAAATACACGTTTTCCGGTCCCTTACATTAAGCTTAACGCAATATTAGAACCAAGTCTGCTTATGCTCATATGTCGATGTCAGCAAACATCTTACTTCCGGACTTTCCGGCTCATTTTATCCCACATTCTATATTCGAGTTTTGACATCCTCTATGATGGTGACCCGCAGTTTTGAAAGCAGGCCACCCCTGCCCCAACCTATATGTTTTTTTCTTTCTTCTCCCAAATAGATTAATTTTCTCGAAAATAGTTTTTGCATTTTTTTTTTATTGAAACACCAATCGTTCATGATCGTTGTATGACTAAATTATGTATGTTTGCTTACCCATGTGTTTGCTGTTTTGGTTGGCGCTGGTTCGGTTGCTTGTTGGTGCCGTGGCGATGACTCCTGATTTTACTCGTCTGAGCTGTCGCCACCAGGAGCCGCAGAATATGCACTGGCGGCCCCATTTGCTGGCAACGTACTTATTTGCCGAACTAGCTGCCTCTGAAATTCGGGTACCTACGTAATATTATCTGTTTTTCGTCTTGCCCCCTGCTCAGCCAGTCCCTTTGTTTATGAATAGTTCACTAATTACTCACCCGTATGCTATCCAACAATGCTGTTACGTTTGCTAAGAAGTGCCCCTGCACTTCCTGCAGCAGTTGGGGGCTGTGGAAGTCCCCCAGCAAGATTTGTAGCAGTCCGAGGATGTAATCCCAATAATCTTCCAATCAGCGTTGTTGGCCGGGGTCGATGTTTCGACTCCGAAGGATCAGGAGAGTATCGTCGATCGCATCCCCCAAGTTCATCAGCCTTTTGACGGTTTCTTCAACCATGATTGATACAATCTTGTTTTCACACTGACAACATAGTATGCCTTTGGGGCGCTGAATTTATAAGCTGATGCGCCGAGAGAATTTCTTTTCTCCCCTTGCTCTCGTCTCTCTCTCTCTCTCTCTCTCCTTTCGTTTTTTTTTTTTTTTTTTTTTTAATAAATACAGTTCTGGAGGCTTGTCAGGCCTCCGGCGCTATATTCCTTTTTTCTCCATTTTTTCCAGTTTCCTCTATTTCCTTAGTAGACCTTATTATTCCTAACGTTTTCCTTTTACATATACATACACAAACATAGACACATTTACAAACACAGAAACACCCATGCCCAAGACGGGACTCGAACCCAGGATCCTATGCATCACGAAGCGCCAAAGCGAGACACTTTAGGGAGCGCGGCCACCGGGCTCGGCTAAACGTTTAGTACGTAGTTGAGTGCAGGCCAACTTGCACCTAATATCCGGCTGGTTTTTAGCTCTGTAACCACGTCCTATTTCCAAGTAAGGATAGGACGAACACATTTCTGATTTTATGACAGATTCATTTATACTGGAATTCCCACGATCAGTTGTGTTAATACTAAGTTGTTTTTTTTTTTTTCTTAATATTGATCTTCGACCATTTGAACCTGCTTAATGTATTTCAGAAGACATTGTACCAGTAGCCCCCTTAACAAGTTAACCTTTGCAAAACTCTTTATTCCAATATGATGTTCTGTTGTTAATGTTTTCTTTTTTTTTATTCTAGTTGTTTAATTTCTTGTACCAAGAGCCGCTCGTGTTAGCTGCATATATTGAATATTTATTTATTATTTTATTTATGTCCTTTTTTGATGCTTTCCCATTCTCCATGTTTTAGTTTTTTGAATTTATCATTTCTTAACCTTTTTTATACGGTATTTACAGATATCGTATTTTCATGTGCTTCCACTTTTCCTCCTATTTGTGATTTCATCTGTTAGCAGGAGGAGATATTCATCCGAATTGCGACGGGTGCTGCTATGAAATGTCTGCCAAAAACTTAAGCTTATCAAGCATTAATTCCTTTGACTTTTAAGGTGAGAGAATGGAAGGCCAACAGCTGTCAGTGCCGAGACCGGTGGGTAGAACATCGCCCCCGCAATTATTAATACAATTGGAGGATGATATTAGCTATATCGGACTGACTCTTGACTGGGAATTGCATAAGTTGCCTGATGCTGTTTTCAATTTTACCAATATGGGTAATCAACGGACGAAACGAGGAATTGCCTTCTTCTTTTTTGGGGGTAGTGTTTAAGCCCGCTTTAACTACTTATGGCACCGCAGGCGGTTGCCTTCTTCGGCGACGTTCTTAATTTCTGTTGTGATGTTCCTACCTCCAACAAAATTTATGTCCTGGCTGCTACCAATCTTAGATCATTATGCGTCCATAGAGCGTATTATTTTTGGAAGATCATGCTAGGTTTTCTAGCACCAGACATAAATTGAATACATATAGTGAACGGCTACTTCAATCATTTGATAACATTTATAAACGATTGAAAACCGTAATGTGAGTTGCTAACTATACTTATATAACTATAAGTAACGAATTGGATCAAACTACCGATCATCAATTCTTTTCATTGTGGGATATTTTGCGGAACGCTCGACGATCAGCTCATACCGTGCTGTTTTTGAAACAAATGGATTCAATGTTATTATGCCTGAATCACTAATTGCCACTTTCTATCATTCCCTTTGGTGTTTTCTAACATGACTTGCTTAATTGACACTTCTAAAATTCATCGTTATTTTGACCTTGACATTACGTCATGTTCATTTAGTGCTAATTACATTTTAGTCTCTGTTAAAATTCCGGTAAAACAGAAGGGTTCCAAATGAGAAAGTTTTCAAATTTTAAGCACCCCCTTTGCATGGGGCTCTTCTACATGCACCATACATCACAGAAATTGCACGCGATGAGTATGTAATTACTCATCCTCTGGAACCTATTGCATTAATCTGCAATAGAACCACTCACCTTATTCCAGGCTTACCACCCAACCTTGCAACTTAGCCTCCCTTGTTTCTATTAACTTAAATTAGGTCAGGTTTTGCATATTCCAAAACTTTCCCCTACCTAGACTTCACCATTACTGAACCACGCACACTGCAGCTTACTCGAGCCAGATGGTCTTCTCTGGCATCTCAGTTCAGAGCACTTAACCTTTACTAATCTTTCCCAACTGGTCCATGGCGGTGCCGCAACCTAATCGTTCCATTGCCCGTACGTGAGTGCCTTATCGGGTACAAACTCGATGGCGCCAGCATCCCCCGTTCTAACACATTTGCTGCTTATATGGACTGGATTTTTGAGTACTGTCATAGCGGCTGTATTATTTCGCTGCCTGGAACTATTAATTACAGCCCGACTGCCAGGTGTTATGGCTTCCGGAGCCACTTCAAATGTCTTTTATGATGGCTTTGTAATTATTCTTGGTATTTTGCTTTTAATTTTTGTAGGTGCCGTAGCCTACTGCGTTTTTAAGTTGTGTTTGTAGCTGTTTAAGCTATATCGGGAAGTACGACGCCCTAAGGTAAATACTATTGGAGAGGCATCAACAGGCAGAGTCCTCCTGCTTACCACGCCGGCAGCGGCTGCTCGAAGGATACCACCCTCATCTTTGGATCCCATACAAGAAGCTGGATCAGTTTGAGATATTAATTATATTGGTAATAATATTGTTTTTTTTTTCTGTTTGTTTTTCTTAGGAATACATGTTTTTCCGATGACGCGTTAAACTGTGTTACTGGGACTTTTAGCCGGAGGCGGCGTACCGCTTCCTGTTATTCTGCTTCGGATAAACCAGTCAGTAACAGCTCTGAATTTTTATTCTTAATCAACACGCAATGGTTTTTTTTTTTCGTTATCATAAGTACTTAGAGTTTGTCAAGTATTTTATTTAAGGATTATTACCCTTATTATATTTAGTTCTGTTTGGGAAAATACTGTTCCCTCCAAGAGGACGTCTAGTTTACTGAGAACAAGAGACAGAGGTCTTTGGTTCAGAGGTATATCGCGAGATCCTTTGAATCACCTATAAGAGGGATTATTGACTTTATTCTATTACCCAATTGCACCGTCCAAGGATGTACCGCGAGATCCCAGTGGATTGCGATTTGGGATATTTGTTATTTCTAAGAAGTTTAGGGAGGTAACTTCTTTTTCGCGCGCGAATATAGCCTGCGTGCCCATGATATAGAAAATTTGGCTGTGTGCCCATTATAGAGATACTTCGGCTGTGTGCCCACATATTGTTACTTTTTTATGGATATCCATTAAATATTTTAGGTGCCTATTTTACCTGTGTCTTACAATCTAGGTGAGATTGATAATATAAGTTATATCGAAGGAATTATAGATCCATGACCGCGGATATGGCCACCGGGAGCATGTTTGTATGTGTTTTATTGATCTTGACAACCCCTAAGATATGGAGTAGACATGTTGAATTGCCACTTATTGAGGTGACGACGGGTGGCGATTTTTATACCCTGTCAAATATGACATTTTATGAACACTCGGTTCCGGAATTATTTTTGGCTTCTCAATATTGGTTTATCCACCCGTGTCATCCTTTCGTAAAATCAACACTAGTACTTCCGCTTACTGTCATAGAATAGGCTAAAGATTTAAAACTTTTCAGGTTGAATTTCCACCTCTATTTGGATCCAATGACACCCCTTGCGGGGTGATGGATCAGTTTTGGGCTCTCAAATTTTGTTAGCGGATAAACAGCACATTGGATATGTATATTTCTGATAACGCCATGCATCAACTCTTGCAACTCTTAACTATTTCGTTATACTGTTCAATACTTCTTTTTGTAACAAGTTTTTGATCTTCAGAGTGCCATTTCTTTACGTGCCTCTGGCGCCGGCCCTTTGTTCGAGCTTTTACATCAACTGGACCGAATGGACCGCCTTTATAGCACATGCATTACACGCCAGGTGACTCCTTCGGTCCTCGCTCCGCGTTTATTAGAAACTACATTGGATACCGTATTGCCACCGCCATCTTACATGGCACTTCCGTTTCCAATTTGTCTCAGGTATACCTTATGATTTGCATTGACAGTCGGAGATCAATGGTGTTTCTTTAACACGCCTTTAGTTTTATATTTACTCATGTACCTTCCTTTCAGGTATACTATCCCACTTCTGAACGAACTATCTCATTACATAGTGAGATTGGGGCTTATCGGGTTCGTATTCCGTGTCAATATAATATTACAGCTCCCCCTTACACCCTCATACCTCCCAGACAATTTGTTTCGACATGCCACCCTTCTGTTGTGATTTGCCGTTTAATTCCAGGATCCTGGTCGTCTGTTGCAACTACTATTCTTCCGGCATGTGAGACGGCCGCCCACCCCACGTACACTTCGCTAGAGGAATGTTACAACTCAAAATGGCATTCTCAAGATCGTATCGCTATTCCTTAATTGGAGTATTATTCGTTATAAATATATTAGTGATAGCTTATTTACTTTGGATGACCATCACTTATGAGTTACGTCCTATTTGTTGGAGATATGCTCCACCCTGGTCCTCTGGTATATCTGCTCCTTGCCCTCCTTCCCTTCGTGATGTAATGGTTACCATGCTAACTTCATATATCCAAGTCGCGGGCTCATACCCGGCGGAGGACGATGGACTTTCTTCGGGTGTAAAAATCCTTAGCATGGCTTCCTTCGGTAGGGAAGTAAAGCCATTGGTCTCGAGCCGTAGATTTACGGCACGGAAAAGAACATCAGGCCTGATAGAGAGACCTCTGAGCAAAATTAAACGGTCTTTCACACCCAATTTAGAACGGGACGCTGAGAACCACAGTAGTTAAAGAGCTTCCATAAATAGCACGCCATTTACATTTACTAGCCCTCCTTCGTCCATGGTTTCCAGGTCCCGCCAGGGTTACGATGACGTCATCTCTCATGCACCTGTACCACTTCCACCCGTATTAGGAACGTTATGTTCACCTATACCGCTTTATGAAATTCCCCAGTCGGAGTAAAACCCCTACACTTTCCCGCGGCCGGTGGATCAAGCTTACATGCGCCCTCACCCAACGGGTACGGCCTATGCCAATATTGCTGCGTCACAGATGTGACTCATGTAAATGGTTATGTATCACTGGCTTATAGACTCACATGTTTGAGTTTATTGAGCACTATACTTTAACCTCTAGGTGTGTAGATCAAGGACAAATAAATAAACAAATAAAAAATATAATAGATGACTAAATAAATAAAACAATAATAATTTCCTTCCAAGAAATGAGAAAAGAATAAGTATTTTTATTACAATAAGTAAAACTAGACGACAGGGAGTAAGTTGAGGCAAACATAACAAACGTATAAATACAACTATGTCTAATATTTACTGGAAACCAGTAAATATAACTGGAAGCCTATTATGCCTAACTACAAAACTAATTTCTATCCACTGGAGGCCAGCGCAAAATGTGCTGGAAACAAGTACGCAACTAATATGTTAACCCATGTATTGTAAATTTTTAGTAGTGAAGTATATTAATTCCAGAAAAAAGACCTTTATTATTTATTTTTATTATTGTTAATATTGGAATTATTATTATTATTATTATTATTATTATTATTATTATTATTATTATTATATTATTATTATTATTATTATTATTATTATTTCTCATCTCACTTTGTTTATTTAAAATATTAAACGAATCAGTTTATTCTCTTAATTTAACCTTTTAGTTAATAACTACTTCACTTCTTTATTTTATAAATTTACTATGATGCACTTTTTTTAATAACTCGCCTACTTTACATATATACCTCTCATTAAGTAATTGATATCCATATTTCTTGCTTTCAAGTAGAACGTGCTTGCTTGTACCTTGGACTTTACAAAGATTACATATATCGTTATTGGTCTTATTTATCTTATTCCAATAAGTCTTATAGAGACGATGTCCTGTTATATAATGAATACATCTTTTAGTTGGTTGTATGTGAGTTAATCTTATTCTTTCTTCAATGGTCCCAAAGAAGTTAAAAACTCTTCTCCCCACTTCTGTATTCTCCCATTTTCTCTGCCAGTTTCTTCTCATAGCCTTCTTTATGTCTGAATACTGCATACATCGCTGTCCTACAATTCGCTTTAGCATATCATAGGGTTCTTCTTTTTAACCAAAGAAGTGGTTTTTCTAATTATATAATAAATTGGCCAAAAAAGCTGTAATTGCCAATAATGCCATTGTGGGCGATGTATTTACTGCCCCTGTAAATCATATTACAATTTTCCTTGGCGCACTTCTCAATAATCGTCTAGTTGGACATTCTCCATCCTTATTGCTCTAATTCCAGCACCATATGACATAATTGACGCAAAAATTACATTATGGTAGATTGTAGTTTTATTCAAGGAAATTTTAAAATTCTGTTGAAATAATCTAGACAGCTTTATCATGATCTTCTCAGCTTTAGTACTAATATATTCAGTATGTGACCTAAAATTCAAATTTTCATCTAACATAACTCCTAAATATGTTGCATTTTTCTCTCTCTCCTAATTGTCTGGTTGTTAAAGAGCTAGGACCTCTCTTTAAGTTGCCTTTAAACAACATAAAGGGTGACTTACTTGAATCAATTTTCATTTTCGATTTTATACACCATTCACACAGCTTTGAAAGTACTAAATATGCTTCAGTTTGCAACTCTTACCGACTTTGACCTTCCACTATTAACCTAAGATCATCCGCATATGTATCCATCGTTTTCAAATTCCTCTAATAATATTTTTAGCACAATATTCCAAAAAAGGAGCCCCAAAACTGAGCCTTGAAGACATCCTTCAGTAGTACTTTTATATATTGTCTCTTGAACACCTTTAACATGTATTGTCCTATTTTGACAATAATCCTTTAGAATTCTATATATACAATTTGGGCTATTTAGCTGTTTTAGGCCCGCAAAAATGTGCGGCCACCACAAATTGTCAAAGGCTCCAGAAACATCTACTAATATTCCAACTACATATGCTTTTTATTAGTTTTCACTGTATCAATAACAGCATTAATTGCATCTTCTGTTGATAAACCTTTACGAAAAGCATATTGTTTTATATCCATACCAATCATTATTCTATATTCTGTAACCCTCAAAATGTTTACCAGTAGTGTTTCATAGGCATATGGGTCAGTATGATTTAGGTTGTTTGTAATCCTTATCATAAGATTACCACTTTTGCTTGCTTCCAACGATCAGGATATTTATCTCTCCATAAACAATCACTAAATAGTAGATCTAAAAAGGGTGTTATATAATCATTCAAACTGAACGGCACCTCATTAGTAATTCCATCTGGTCCGGCAGTTTTGTTTTCGCTTGAGGGTATTAAATATTAATTTTATCTCTGACATATCAAATGGATAAATTACTCTTGAATTAATATTAAACGTAACATATTTATTCTACTGATTATGTGTACTTCACTATCGCTAATGTTTCGTCATCTGGCACTAATGTTTCCAGCAGTACTGAGTCTTTCCAATCCTGTCTCGTTTCTCCATTTCCTTTATCTATCACCTTAGGTTTTTTAATCTTATCCATAATAATCTTGTACGGCATCCCCCATGCGTCATTAACCAATTTTTCTTCTACAAATTTCTTCCACTGTTCCTTCCTTGTGTCTTCTAACAATTGTTTATATTTGTTCTTAGTTTCCTTATATTTTCCTAGGTTAATTTCTCTCTCCACATGGGTGATAGATTTTTGATAAATTCATTTTTCGCATGTGTCCTTGCTTTTTGAAGTTTATCCGTCCAAATTTTATCTCTATATATTCTAGGTGTGGATAATGATACTGATCTATTTATTGCTGTCTGGATGCCTGATGTCAGTTTCTCCGCTTCCTCTTCGACGGACATTCCCATATATTTTATTTTTAATTTTTTATATTCTTCTTGCATTTTAATCTAATTGGCCTGTGAATAGTTATACATTTTCTCTCCTCTAATAGCCAACTGCCCTGGTTTACATGATATGTAGCTAAAATAAATAAAATTATGATCACTAGTTGTGAAATTTTGAGAAACTTTCTAGTCGATTATTTTACTGTCAGCTTGCATTGAACATAAAGTGATGTCAATGTTTTCAAACGCTCTAGCTCTATTTTGAAAAGCAGGTGGATGTTGTTCTTCATTCTTTATTATCAAATTAAACTCAGCAATTAATTCTTCTAATGTCTCTCCCCTTTCATCCTTTATTTTATTATTCCACCAGGGTGATTTGACATTACATTCACTATATATAATATTATTTCTTGATCCTTAAATAGCATATTAATCATTCTTGTTTTGTCTAAATGTAAGTCTATAGGCTGACTGTACCGCAAAAATTGATTAACCACTATAAATTTCCCTGACTTGTATGTTATTTCAATACAATTAGTATGACTATCATTAAATTGCGTCATTTGCACAATTTATAATTTGGGATTTTTAACTATTTTACCAGCCACTGGCCTCTGTCCATATACTATTGTTCTAGATTTCAGCGGTACGTAGGCTAAAATTCCATCGATTGTATATGGTTCTTGTATACATACAATATCTATTCTCAAGTCTTCAACAAGTTTCTTTATTTCCTGCATACCTAACCTACTACGCTGGGCATTGATTTGCGCAATGGTTAATGGTCCCATTGTTAGCGTTTAAAAATCCGTTTCTCCTGAGCTAAGAACAATTTACTTTGTCATCATACTGTTCGGCAGTTATCTGACACCTCACTGGAGTTCTTCTTTCGTGACGTTTAAACGTTTCTCTTGGCTTACTTTGCGTAGGTTTTTTAATGTTATTATACGTGTTCTTTTCTCATTATCATTCATATGTTTTTGCTGTAAAAATAAACCGAAAATATCCGCCTTTTTGTGTTGTTTTGTTATTTTTGTCACATTGTTATTATAAGCAGCTTGCTTTGGTGTTGTATTAGTATTAACTATAACTGGTTGCATTTCTATTTTCTTTTCGGTTTTCATAACAAAACACGATCCTTTATATCTAATACAAGCATAGCAATTTGGCCAACCCTGATTAGGGTCATACACAACCTTTCCATAACATAAAATAAAATCCTTATAAATCTCATCTAAGTTATATTCCTCATCTCGTCTGCTGTAAGCGATTTCTAATAGGCTCATTAATTTTTCCGGATCAGTTGGTAAGTTTTTAGATTTTAATTCTATACGATCAACGGCATCAGGCAGAGAAAATAAAATCTTACTGCCATTCTCATATAATTTCCTAGTTACGTGCCTTAAAGCTGCAATCAAGGTCCGATTCTCCTCCAACCTGTCAGCTCGAAATTGTTATATAGCTGCTCGATATTGACACTGGAAAATGGCCTTGATACAGTCACGTTCATTTTCTGCCTGACATAATATTTTCCTGCTGTTGGTGTATTCATTTTATTAGTTTTAAATTTATGCCCTTCATTATTTATTTCTACTTGATTCTTCTTATCAATCATTTCATCTTCTCCATCAGATGAAACCGTTTTTGGATATATGGTATCTACCGTACAATTTTTTTGTGGATGTGTAACAGTCAGTCCTTTCTTACGGTTTTCTTCTCTGCGTTTCCAAATTTCCTTTAAAAGGACTTCGTGATTTAATGTTTTTAATACTTCAAACTGCTTCTTCTTCTCATAATTCTATCCGAGGCTATTTTGCCATAAACTAATGCATCATAATCGACTACTATATTCTTTTTGTGCACATTTCCCGTTATTTCGCTCTTATGTTTATTTGGTTTATCTATTAATTCAAGCTCGGTTATTTGTAGGTTATTAACTTCTTCATTGTTTTCTTTCTTCTGGTGTATTAATGTAATAGTTTTAATCATATTCCCGCCTGTCAATTCAGTCTGTGAAGCTGTATATTTCTTATTTAAGTTTCCCAATAAGCTTAACTTAATCTTGTGATCAACAGCACGCTGCACATTTTTTTTTATTCTACTTGGAGTAGTTCTCTTCTTTTTAAAATGTTTATAATCAACCTATTTCTTCTTACTGTCCATAATCGGTTCGAGAAATTGTTCTTTTCCACTTCATATGTGTAGATCGAGGACAGGCATCGGTGTGATGCGGATGGTGTAATTAATGGCTAGCGGCTTTGTTTTACGTTGCAGAGTTGCACTATGATTTTTTTAATTCCGCTTGCCTTGCACCACGGATACCTATCCTCCTTTTGGTGGTTACCGTGATTGGCATTTGTATCCTATTACGCCACATGCCTGAAGCACCTTGCTTTATAATAACAGTAATTGGGGATGATATTGCCAATTGTTAGCTTTGCTTAATTCTTCTATTTTGTTACAAACTATAAGCTCTGTTCAATTATCATATTCTGCCGTACCCACCTAGTTGTAAGTTGGATAGTACCATTTCATTTCTTCCTGTCTGTTTCTAATTCTTCCTTCGTTTGTACTTCATTCCCTGATTTCCCTTTTATATTACTCTGCCTTCTAATTTTCCCCCCAACTTTCTTTGCTGCACGGCTGTCTGCGTTTCGGGAGGTCCTTACACCCCTGCTGCTCCGACGTCGCGTGATGCCTTGTGGCTTAAGGGCATGGGGCCCCTTCAGTTTGTCCAGGGACCTGCATCTAGCAATGTGTTCGGTGTATCACGCTTTGGGGACGGGGTATGCATTGTTTTATACCCCGTTCCTGCCTCTGTTTGCCGGCGGACAATTTTCATTGTGCAGTGCACTGTTCAGTGCATCGGACGATATACCATACGTGACTGTCTGTGTCCTAGTGCCACTGCTTGGTGGATGCGTTTCTTCGTGTGAACTGTTTGGATTGGCCTTCAAGAGTGGCTTCTGGAGTGCGCTCGGTGTGTCTGGACATTGGTGTGCCTGTGTTTCCTACTGATTCCTTTCTTCCTCTCTCCCTCCGTTTCATCCCCCTCCCCTTGTTGAGCTGATTGTGTGTTCTGGTACCACCTCATTTTTTTTCTTTCTTTTTCTCTCCCTGTCTTTCTCTCCTACCAGATTACTGAGTATAACTCTATGTTGGATTTTCACATTTGTAATTGTCGATGAATGCCATCTGTCATTTTTGGTGTTTTGGATGCAGCCCCTCTGGTGTCTTTCATTTTATGTCTAATGACTGTCGGTTATTTTGACTAAGCCCTTCTGGCTGTATGTCTTGTATATCATTACTGCCACATAGTGGTCTACTTATGTTCTAGTATACACTTTTGGATTGCGCTCCTATACTCTTTCTGTGTGTGATAACTGTCAACTTCGCCTTCAGCGTATTTCTATTGTTTCTGTATGTAGTAATTGTAAGCTTCGCCTTCAGCGTATTTTTGTTCTATTGTTGTTTGTTTGCAACTTTCTTGTTCATGTATTTTCGCCGAGACCAGCGAATTTCTAGGCGACAGGGATATGTCGCGATTACTGTTGAGAACCGCAAGAATCCATAAAAGGTTTGAACATCCATATTTCTGGATACTTTGGGCTAAATTGTACATTCATCTAAATTTTGATATTTTCTTACATTTCACAATCTTTCTTGGCGAACGAAAGGGCACAGCTAGTATGTAACTTGATTTTAGCGGCTAACCACTTCCGCTGGGGGAATTATACGTTTTTTCTTCATAAACTTCCTGAGTCCTACGTGCCGTTTGCACGCCACCACGGGGATGTGCGTCAGATGGAATGTTCTAGAACGTCCTATTATGCTTAACTTCTTAGGAAATGACTAGCTTCCTATACGAAATGATTGGCTGTATAAGGCTTTTTAATGGTCTCTTGGTCGGACTCCGTTACTCTGATTCTCGAACTCTGTCGTTGGCTCTTGCCGCACACCTTGGAATTCCGACGCTATCTCAACAGCAACCATGCCGTCTAGAAAAGGTAATCTCCAATGGGAGTCTTTATATAATTAATAAAAGTGAACTATTCTGAATCATTGAGTTGTCTTTACTAGCTATAGTCTATTATTTTAGTGAAATCTCCCTGTTATCTCACGCTTGTGAGGTGACAATATTTACCAAGGTAAGTGAGTATACTGTGACATTACCGTCCTCAGTGCGACCTTTGTTATGTTCGCTGTGGTATGCGGCAATGGAGCTGGAATGTGAGAAATCGCAGTTGAATGCATAAACAACGGCGCGATAAAACAGGAGACTTCGGAACGTGACACATTGACATCACGATTCTTCCGATATTCCAGATGTTTTTCCCAGCTTTAATTTCGAGTACCTTCGAGAAGTTTCCAGAAAGTTTGTGACGTCGTTTTCTCGCTATAAAATGGAGTAAGAATTGCAGTGTGTGGTGTTGTGTTGTGAACTGTACTGAGTCGTGAGTGACTGGAGTGCTAGCTAGTGGTATGCGATCCAAGGACTGCGTGCAGCCATAAACTGTCAACTGTTTAACATCGAGTGAGCTATTTGGCGCAGTGTTTCAAAGACTTTAATTGTAACTAATTTTGGAACAATAAGGACATTGTTGCAGTACCAAAGAACGTAAGCTCTGATTAATATGTACCAGGCGATCCACGGAAGCCTTCCTCCCTCAAGATGGGTTGCCTCGTCAAACGGGAAGTGCATGTACCAGCGAAACTTCAAGGAGCAGTGCTGTTTTCTGCGTGCGTTTTCCTCCTGGTTTCGCTCTGATAAAGTCGCGTGCCCGTCTGTTTGTAGTTCGAGTCAGGTCTTTCAACAGCAATGTACTCCAGCGAAGACTACACAGATATGATAATGATCCATGGGGAGACGCACCGCAATGCACCTGAGGTCCGAAGGCTATTCTCAACGTTTTCCAACAAGACGTTCACCTTCTGCGCATGTGTTTAGACTACAGAGATACGTTTAAGAACCGATGGATGTTTCCAGGTGCACCGTGTCGTGGAAATACAGGGTTACTACAAAAGAAATAGACAACTTCAACTGCCTGTAAAACAAAAACTATTAGAGATAGCAACCTAATTATTTTGGAGGTACGTTGAGAAACTCTCAAAGTTTTGTTTGTTACTATTGGTAACGCTGTAGTGCTTTGTTTGTTGTTGCAGAAGCTGAAATGGCGGAAAATCCTGTGGAAAAGGCATATTGCGTGTTGGAATTTGCTAGAACGCAATCAGCAACTGTTGTCCAACGACATTATTTTAGAACACGTTACCACAAAACGCCACCGACTAGACAGTCAATCTACGACTGGTATAGAAAATTCGAGACAACGGGATGTTTGTGCAAAGGGAAGAGCTCGGGAAGACCAAGCGTTTCGGAAGAAAACGTTGAACGTGTTCGTTCTGCCTACATAAAAAACCCACAGAAATCGACATCTAGGGCAAGCATGCAATTACAAATTCCACAGCAAACTGTATGGAAAATCTTGCGGAAGCGACTGCACATGATGCCTTACAGATTACAGATGTTGCAGTTTCTGAGTGAAGAAGATAAGGTCATACGGCGTGACTTTTGCATCGACATGTTGCGACATGATGAAGACGATGCTGGTTTTTGTGAGCGCATCATTTCATTTTTGTGGTAACGTGTTCTAAAATGTCGTTGGACAACAGTTGCTGATTGCGTTCTAGCAAATTCCAACACGCAATATGCCTTTTCCACAGGGTTTTCCGCCATTTCAGCTTCTGCAACAACAAACAAAACACTATAGCGTTACCAATAGTAACAAACAAAACTTTGAGAGTTTCTTAACATACCTCCAAAATAATTAGGTTGCTATCTCTAATAGTTTTTGTTTTACAGGCAGTTAAAGTTGTCTATTTCTTTTGTAATAACTTTGTACTAATCTGCGACGCACCTGATGCTTCCCGGAACATAATGGGGAATTTTGGAGCAAGCCCCTACGGAAAGTAAGCATAGCTTAAATTAAAGTAATGCGTACGTACAATATAGTATAAACTATGTTATCTTGTTTATTCATTTTAGTTTGCATTATTATTTGTACCTATAATAATAATAATAATTAATAATAATGGTAACATAATAATATAATAGTTACCACTATCATTAATATTATGAAAGTCATTAATTTTCAACCACTAATACCTATTTCGCATCGAATTAGGACAAAGAAGAGTTGCAGTAAACCTGGGGGTATCGAGGTCTTCGACACAAATGATTCTGAGGGAACGAAAATTGCATCCCTTTAAGCTGCACCTACATCAACAGCTATGTCGAAACTATTTCTAAAATTGGGTATCGTTCTGGAGAATTATTAAGTAAAGTAGTCGTAAATCCGGAATTCATCGTGCAGATTATGTGGGGAGATAAATGCTATTTGGACATTTACTCCACTATAGATAGATATAATCTACATTACTGGGTCCCTGAAAATCCTCATTGTTACGACTACATCACATGCAAGCGCGCTGGGATGTTAACGTGTGGTGCGGCATTCTAAGAGTCCACATCATTGGACCAGTTTATTTGGCTCCCAGACTAACTGGTCAGCTATGATTGCAATTCCTATGGAATGAGCTGAATTTAGAGCATCTTCTAGAGAACATCCCACTTCAATTAGCTGTGACGCACTGGTTTCAGTACGATGGTGCACCACCCCATTATTGTAGAGGGACTAGATAATATCTCAACAATGTGTACCCCAAACGGTGGATAGGTCGCTGGCCAGGGAGATCGTCTAATTTAACTCTCCTGGAGTTTTTTATGGGGATATATCAAAGCCAGGGTTTACGAAACGGAACCGGAAAATCCAGATGCGTTAAAAGAAAGATTACGCATGCTTGCGCTTCAGTAGCTGAAGAAATGTTAAGAAGTGTCCATGCTAATACTGAGAGGCACTTAGATCAATGCATCCGACAAGGTGAACATGTATTTGAAAATTTCTATTATGAATAATGCAATAATAAGGGTATGTCGGTTTAAAGGAACATAAATAAACATAAATAAATTATTCATTGTTCTTTATTGCAATCTAGGATATAATGGCAAGTATTAATGTTGCTAAGCGTGAAGCATAAATTGTTGCATTATGTGTTGTTGATAAATTAGCCGTCAGATATTGATATGCTTTGAAACAGATCATCAATATGCTTTGGCCCATGTGGGTAATGTTTTGTCAGGGACAGTCTTTCTTCTACACAGGAACATTTCTCGAGCCCAGGAAGCGAATCCGTCAGCCCACCACAGTGAGCAAGTGCTCTAGCGACGAGCTATGGGAGTAATTATAGAAGTTAAGTGTTGGTTTTCAAGCTCTGGTCTTACGTTAAGCACGGTTTCCTCTCGGTTGTTATCGCGTCTCCTTTACGGACATGTTTAGGCAAACCTTTCGCGTCCGCATTATCCGGGAGTAATTGACTTCAGCGAAGGACGGCTTACGTGGGCCACCTGGTATATTGTTGTTGATTTTGGTTTTAAAATAAATTTAATGATGCGATTTTTGTCTGAATGTTGCTACACTTGCGAGAATGGCCAATTCAGGTTTTCTTACAGGCTCAGGCATATTGGAGAAAATTATGTTCTGGCGCGATGACGTCATTGTTGTCTTATTGCCATGGTAATTACGTCATTCATTTTCTGGAAATGGCACCAGAAATGGGCAATTTCACACGATCGTTGCCCCATAATAATCCTTTTTAATGCTAGGATTGCATAAAGTGAATTTCCACCTTTAAAAGACAGTTTTAAGCACGCTAATTAGAGCTAAAATAAATTATGATTATTTTTTATAAATATTCAGAACAGAATTATTTAGAATGAAGATTCTACTTCTGTAGTATTTTCTATGTTTGAATTTACTTCCAAATCACTCAGTTATTTTAATTGTTGTAATTAAGAATTGCAAAGAAGCAGAACACAATTTGAAAAACCACTAAAAGCTAATCACCACTGCACATTAAAGAGAACGTCAAATTTCTCCCTTTACATACGCTTTAATAATCTCAGTTTTACCGTTGAAAGCTCACCAGTTCACTCGTAGCTCCATCATAGCGAAGCTGCATGCTCTGCGAAAGGTCCCGGGTTTGTTTTTCAGCTGGAGTGTTCCCTTTTTTTGTATCCAAAGATTATATCCATCTTCCCCATAGATATGAGATATGAATATGTGTCTGTAAACTTAAAGATAACTGAAAGATCGATACCGGCAGTAAACGAGTAAACACCACTGTGATGAGCAAGTGCTCCAATGGTAAAAGTCATCGATATGGCCTAAGTGTGTATGGCGGGAAGTGTGAAATGGTAAAAAATGTTATTTTTCATTTTCAATACACTTAAATTGTCTGATATTTTCTGAACAAGAATACACACACACATATATATGGTTTTATATACAATGCTTCTTTATTTAAATACGCTTTAAATATATGGTGCATTCCAGTTAAATGGTAACATGCACACCTGCCACGCCCTTCTCCAGTACGTTTGACAAAAATCAAAATTTTTACACGGACATTTTTATATTCTAGGTTTGAAGTGTTGACTGACCTGCAGAGTGGGTCACGATCTTCATATGTTTTGTATTTTACGCGCACAAGTTTTGTTTTCATTCAATAAAGAATTTAGTTTGTATAGGCTATTTGTTGTTTTGAGTATTGGATGTACTTTACAAAATGGATAAATCCAACAGAGCGTTTAAAAAGCGTAAATTTACTGGTAATCACTACACGAAAACTGAAGAACCGTCTCCTTCTTCTAACCTACAAACACCACCTGGAGTCTATTTGGAAAACGAACAGCAATAACTAGACAGTGACTGTTTAATTATTGAAGAAGATGGTAGTGTAAGGTTGGAACTTTCATCAAAGTTAAAAAGTAGTTGTAAAAACTCTAGTGCCAATGACCCAACTGGAATCTCTGAAAGAACAGAAGATAGATTCTATAATATCAATTTAATAATGGTGTATGGCAGGAGGTGTATTGGTAAAGGAGAAAGGAGTGCAGAGCTTTTTTTTTTTTTTTTTTTTTTTATTATTAATATTTTAACGTCCTTTAACCTGGTTGGTCATATAGGACGATGAATGAAATCGGTGAAATGATGCGCAAATGATTTCGGGGTCAATGGAGCTTAAAGTTACTCGACATTCGCCTTCTCAGGAAAACCCCGAAAAAACCTTATCCGGGCAACTCGCCCTAAGCGAGATTCGAACTCACGACCTTTTGAATGTGAGGCAGACACGCTACCACCACACTACCCAGGCGGGCTGCAGAGGTTTTATGTGGATGATCAACATGCCACCTCCGCCTTCAAAATTTTGTGATTATTCAGACAAAATATTGAAATATATAAGTGAGAATAGTATGAGGGTTGCTACAACAGAAACAGTAGCTACAAATAATGGGAATACAGATATTACAATAACACTGAATGGAAGTTGGCAAAAAAACAGGTTATATGTCATATAATGAAGTTGTTCCTGTAACATTTTATGACACAGGAACAAAATCTTAAATGTTGAAGTATTGGCTAAACACTGTAGAGGGTGTAAGCTGGACCATGGAAATCACAAATGTTTAATAACCACGAGGGCAGTAGTAGTAGTATGTAAGTTGAAGGTGCAAAGAACATACTTCAACGATCCATTAGTGGGCGAGGAGTGGCATACGTGTACTACCTCGGGGATGGACATTCGAAAGCCTACAATGCTGTCTGAGAATCAAAGTCTTGTGGAAATGAACTGTTAATAGGGAAACTGGAATGTGTTGGCCATGTTCAAAAGAGGTTTTGTTCCAACATGCGGAAACTCAAAAAGGAAACTAAAGGTAAACAATTAGAAGACGGTAAGGCACTTGGTGGTGCTGGTTGATTAACGGATGCTGAAATTGACAAATTGGAAACTTACTATGGTCTTGCAGTAAGGCTCAATGTCAATGATTTGGATGCTATGAGAAAGGCTGTGAGGTCATCCTTCTTTCACAAAGCATCGACAGATTCACTCCCTCATAATCAACTGTGTCCAAAGGGGTCAGATTCTTGGTGTGGTTATAACAAAGCTGTTGCCACAGACAATACTTAAACACAAAAATTCACTTCCTAATGACGTCCTGGAAGCAATAGCATTTACAGAGGGCTGTCACACTAAAGGCAGTATTTGTAGAATATAATGTGCTGTAAATTGGTGACTTTGATGTAGTATTGTGCTTTAATGATGGTGTCATTAGCAGACTGAATGGACTGAGTGAAATGGGAATCAAAATTAGCACTAACACAAGGGAGTCGCTGCTGAAAATTGACAAGTGTCGTGTTTTCAATGTTGAAAGAGTTGCAGAATCAGCATTAAAGGAATCTAGGACCAAAAGAACGTTTCGTCAGAAGCAAAAGCAGGGCCATCAACCTGATGAAGATGACTATGGACCTGGAATCGTTTGATGTAGGTCATTATTAATACTTTTTTTTGTATTAAGAGCTTTTTCTCGGAAACAATTTTTTTCATATATATGGTCATTTTTCTTTGCAACTATTAGGGCTAAAGATTAAAAGTTTGTACACATATTTTTATATGGAAGTACATATATTGACCTATGATGAAATAAACTCACCATTTGGATATGATAACCATAACCTTTTGGAAAAAATTTGTAAATTTTTGATTTTGATTTCTCTTCATATTGAAAAGTTTATTCTAGCAAAACCATTAGAGATACTTATATAATTCTAGGTCATATCATAACAGACATATCAGGCACAAGTGTAAAAATTTTGAGTGCTGCGCTATTCATACTTATTCTAATTTTGGGGCAGCAATATGCCCTATTTTTTCAAAAAATATTTTCTTTTATTTACTTCTTAAACAATTTTTAAACAGAAAGTATAAAAGCTAGGATAATGCATATCCAGCTATATGTGCCTGATAGCCACATATATGTGACTGAATTTTTTTTCAAAGGAATTCAGTTACTAATAGTTGAGAAACAGGGGATTGCGTTTTGCAGTGTGTGCTTGACTAAGCTCAACACTTCCCGCTTCCCTTAAATGCGACAAAGAAATGGAAGAAAAAAGTTCGTTAAAATGACAAATAAAGTGCCAAAGAGGGATACAACAAATTAAGTCTAAGGTGGGCCTGTAGCTCAGTCGGTATAGCAACTGCCTGCTATGTGAAGTGTTCGGGGTTCAATTTCAGGCAGAGTGGAAATGTTTATCTAGACAAGACTACTCCTTATACTTCTCTGGAAGGACAAATGAGAGTTGAATATGTGTGTATGTGTTTTTTATGTGATATTATATGCCTCGAAAGGATACAAAAGACCTGGAAAGGAGTAAATGGAAATCCATTAGGCACAAAGAAGAACAATACCTGTAGAAAGGATATGAATAAGAAGGGAACAAAGCAAGGTGAACTTTAATTTGACAGCATTCACTCGTGTGCACAAAAAAAGGCAATAACACGGAATGATGTGAAAATGACTGAGCGCCCTCAATGTACAACATAGAAAAAGTACAGCCAGTGAGGATCGAAGAAAAAAAAAATGTCACCAATCGTAACAAGGAAAGCACTCGACGTAGAAGAAATCTAACCCAAAAACTGAAAGGGGACGTTAAATAGAGCATTGGACTAGCAAAAAGTTTTGCCAGGGGTTACTTCGTCACTCCGAACAGTGGTTCCATCTTGTAATCACGTATTTTAGGTTGCGGGGGAAAATAGTCGAGAATGTTGCTTAATACGTGACGGTTACTTAATTTAGAGAAGAAGAAAACTAGTGGGCAAAAGGGAAATAGTTTTATTACGATGATGCGAGTGGGTAATCAGATTAGAAACACATCACAATGGTTTAATGTCTGATCCCTGGGTAGTGTAGTGGTAGTGTGTGTGCCTTACATTCAACAGTAGGGTGAGTACCCGGATAAGGTTTTTTTCGGGGTTTTCCCTTATCCTGGGAATACGAAGAGGAGAACTTTAAGCTCCATGGATCTCGAAATCATTTGGGCATCATTCATCGTCTGATATGACCAATCAGCTAAAAGGAGGTTAAGCTACAAAATATATATTAATTTGACAGCTGGTATTTTGGAAACGGTACAGTTACATTCAAAAAGGTCCAAGGGAAAATTTCAATACAATTATGGATAAAGGGGTCCATCAGGAGAAGAAACAAACTCTGGTTTTCTTATCTCCATCACACTCCCCTGGGAGAGACCAGCGTCTCATAAGCATTCCTGGGGATTCCCTTTCCTTGGAACATTCACTTATCCCCTGCACCTACTTAGCGACCCATATACGGTACCAAAATACAGCATGTTTGTGTATGTGTGATATAGATAGGTTTAAGGTTAAACTCCTATGAAATAAATTCAAATGGCAACTGTACACGAGTTAACACCTTTGCCAATTACATTATGTTCCAAAGTAAAAAGGCCGCCGATAAATAAATGGAACAAAAAGGTATTCTATTTAAAATAAAAAAATCTCGTAGTAGGAATTTTCTGCCATTTTCTAAAGTGTCATGTACCAGGCGTGTCCGTGAAGTACCACTTCGTTCTACCGTCATCGCAACGCCATTAAAGCCGGATCGTGTTGTGTTTACACTTGATAGTGGTCGTTCAAAATGTTTAAGTCAATTTCTGATCCTGTCGACTGTGAAGTGCGTTCCGTAATACGGGTTTTGAACGCAAGGGATATTAAGCCAGCTCAATTTCATCGTCAACTTGTAGACATTTCCGGCGAAAATGGAACGACAGATTCAAAGGTGAGAAAGTGGGTCAGGCAATTCAATGATGGACGATCCAATGTTCATGACAAACCTTGTGTGGGCGGCCTTCTATTGTCACTGATTGTTTCGTTGAAAAAGTGAAAAGGGTAATCCGTGAAAACAAATGGTTCACAACAAGAATGCTTTGTGATGTATTCCACAAAACACGTTGTTCAGCAGAGACCGTCTTCATTAGTGACAGCTTTCTTTGAAGAGGGCATACAAAAGTTAATTCCTCTCTAGGACCAATGCCTGAACAATGATAGCAATTATGTCAATAAAAAGATTAAGAATTTTCTCTTTCATGTACAAATGAATGCTGTTATAAAAACGATTATTATATGCCTTTTCTCCAAACTCGTTCTTAATTTACGGACACGCATAATTATATATCTGTGAACAATTTATTGCTTTAGGTTGTTCTTTTATTTTTCATTCTCCATTAAGTGTATATCCTGTATTGGCAAATAGTGGTAACGTTCCATCACTAAATAATAAAGTCTTCAGCGGATTTAGTTAATTTCCGAGCCATGGATACTGAGGATATCGTGGAATATGTAGGATTTGTGTTTAAACATATATTTGATGAGTTTGCATTACCGTCTCAGTTAAATCCTTCTCAGCGTCGTATTACCTCCGGAGTAATTCTAATACGCCTACAAGTTTTATCCCATATTATATGAGATTGTATCGCGCTTTCATCTCCCTCAGTCGCACAAGAAGGTATTTCTTCGTTTTCTTTTCAGCTTTTTTATTATTCTGTGAGCTTATTACGTAGAGTTCATGCTATGGGCTTTATTACTCTCACGTTTACCTACGCATCTTATTGATGTAACTTGTAAGGACCCTTAATCTCGTTTGTCGGAAAGTTTATTTCCGATTCGTAAAAAGCCTTTGGCTTTGGACGAGCAGGCTTGTGTTCTTTCCTAAAAAGTTTGTCTGAAACATCATAGTGTAAAATATGTAACGGGTACAAAGGTTGTAATTTATAAAGATCTCAATATTTTACTGTAGCTCAACTTATATAATAACTGAGTGTACCAAACTTTTCGGGTTTAGTGTCTCCGACATAGGAAAAACTGTTCTCTCCTAAGCTCATTGATTGAGGAAGCATGGATTTAAAGGAGAACTGAATGTGGACGTTGCGGCAGATGCTCAGATATTAAACGAAACATGTAACAAGGTGCTTGCAGTCAATACTGGAAATACGTTAGTAGCATTTACAGGCTGTGGATATTTGGAGAGCTGATACTAGTTTTCTCAATAACTTCTTATATATATACAGGGTTACTACAAAAGAAATAGACAACTTCAACTGCCTGTAAAACAAAAACTATTAGAGATAGCAACCTAATTATTTTCGAGGTATGTTGACAAACTCTCAAAGTTTTGTTTGTTATTATTGGTAACGCTGTAGTGTTTTGTTTGTTGTTGCAGAAGCTGAAATGGCGGAAAATCCTGTGGAAACGGCATATTGCGTGTTGGAATTTGCTAGAACGCAATCAGCAACTGTTGTCCAATGACATTTTAGAACACGTTACCACAAAACGCCACCGACTAGACAGTCAATCTACGACTGGTATAGAAAATTCGAGACAACGGGATGTTTGTGCAAAGAGAAGAGCTCGGGAAGACCAAGAGTTTCGGAAGAAAACGTTGAACGTGTTCGTTCTGCCTACATAAGAAGCCCACAGAAATCGACATCTAGGGCAAGCATGAAATTACAAATTCCACAGCAAACTGTATGGAAAATCTTGCGGAAGCGACTGCACATGATGCCTTACAGATTAAAGATATTGCAGATTCTGAGTGAAGAAGATAAGGTCATATGGCGTAACTTTTGCATCGACATGTTGCGACATGATGAAGACGATGCTGGTTTTTGTGAGCACATCATTTCATTTTTGTGGTAACGTGTTCTAAAATGTCGTTTGACAACAGTTGCTGATTGCGTTCTAGCAAATTCCAACACGCAATATGCCTTTTCCACAGGATTTTCCGCCATTTCAGCTTCTGCAACAAAAACAAAACACTACAGCGTTACCAATACTAACAAAAGAAACTTTGAGAGTTTCTCAACATACCTCCAAAATAATTAGGTTGCTATCTCTAATAGTTTTTGTTTTACAGGCAGTTGAAGTTGTCTATTTCTTTTGTAGTAACCCTGTATATCCCGGTCCCCTGGAAGGGGAAGATTGCATTTTCTTAGCATCGTGTACTACTGACTTGGCACCTAACTTAGTTCTGTCCAATTAAGCTAGACGTTTATATGGTTAACTTGCTCTCGATCACTTGGAGCAACATTGTGTCACAGTAAGTGCCTAGCCCAACTTTTGAGAGACGGAAACGATCTGATAATATTTATCGCGTGTACGAACTCCTTTGGCGGCAAAACAATAAGCTCTAACGAGTCCAGTCGAATTCAAGGAATCGTGCCGATATAATGTACAGTTTGTGTTGGTAAAGAAAAATGAAACTGCCCCTACTACGTCCAACCACCACTCCTTAACTGCTTCTACCACTCAACTTATACTTTTTCTACTTAGTACATGCTGCATAGGTAGAGAGGGTATTGCATTCCACCCAAAAAGTTTATACCGAGACTTCACCGAAAATATATGTTTTAGGGTTATCTGTATCCACAAAAATTTTTAGAAAAAATTCCGTATACGTTTGTGTGTATGTCCGTATGTCCATGTTACTATGTGGCTGAGAACACACTAACTCAAAAATGAAAAGTCAGTAAAACACCAAACTTGGTATTTAAGTATAGCATGTTTCAAGGATACGACACGAACATTTCCAGCAAAATTCCCTACGTCCCAAACTACGCTTTGTATGTAAAAATGCTCGGAAATTTTGCTTTATTCAAAAGTGGCTCTAAAGTTTTTTATTAAAATGCCGTATATTAAAGATATTTACATGGCAAATAAAATGTACATCTTGAATTTTCTGGAAATAGAATTCTGTTCATTCTGGACGAATTTTGCTGAATGTTGCATAACTGGTAAACCGTAAGAGATACATAAAAACTTACTGCTCAAAAAATTTAGATCTGGTTAAAACATACAATTTATGTCATATACATGTTTGTTGTAGAATTGACCGTTTCCGAGATATTCCTTGTTATTGATTTCAATTTTAAACAATGCATCTTCTCAAACGGAGTCACCTTTACGTTTCATCTCTCTTTTGTTTTCTAGAAATGCAAAGCGAAGCGAATTTCAATTGTACACGTATCGACTGGCTTTTAAAAGATTTCACTATCGCTTTAGCCTAGTTTATTCCTTTATTATCCTTCTCCTTATAAGGAACTAAGCTGTAAGATCAATTGTGTTAATATATATCTCGTTTACCATGATGTAAATAGAAGAATAGTCTTTTGTAAGTATAGTTTATTTGCAGAACAGGTAGAAAAAGTTATGTGAATGCAACCGATCAGATGTTTCTATTTAGTACATAGGTAGAGAATGTATTCCACTCCCCCCAAAACTTCGATACCTTGATTTCACCGAAAATACATGTTTTAGGGTTCTCTGTATAAAAAATTAGAAAAAGGTCCGTGTGCGAGTTTGTGTGTGTGTGCCAGCGTATCTGTGTGACTTAGAACACGATAACTCAAAAATGAAAAGTCGGTAAAACACTAAACTTGGTATTTAAGTACAGCTTGTTCCAGGGATGCAACTCGAAGCTTTTGAGGAAAATCCTCCCACCCCAAACTACCCATTATGTGGGAGGAAAAAAAATCAGAGATTTTGATTTTGTAAAAATTGGCTCTAAGGGTTTTGATTAAAATACTGTATATTAAAGATATTTACATGACAAATGGGAATCTTAAATATCTAGTTATGGACTCTGAACGTCTCTTCATTCTGTATGTATTTTGCATTACTGGTAAAGCGTAAGAGATAGACAAAAACTTATTGCACAAAGAAGTAGATGTCGTTAAAGCACACAGTGTATGCAATATACATTTTTTAGAGGAGTTAGCCATTTCCGTTTCCCGTTTGTCGTTATTCCTGAGCCTCATACCGACCTGCATTTATAGGTTAATTTTGAGTACCATACTTTTGACATTAAACTGATGGTGTGGGTCGTCGTTGCGAAGTGTTCCTCTTCCAGCCATTCAGGGGAAATTTTCTTTACCCCCTTTTACGGGCACAGGTAGGCCTGCCCTTTGTTCACAAGCTAATACGTGCATATCAGCTGGAAGAAGGCAAAAAAAAAAAAAAAAAAAAAAAAATTGTCAGTAGAACATATATACATCAGGTTATGCCAAAATTAAACAAAGGATCATTATAGGAATCCAAAAGCACCGGCACGTTTCCGCCTACTCAAATGTACGTAAGCACCGGCTATGCCGATAAGCATCTAACAATAATATTTTGCCATACACCGTTAATTAAATCAGCAACAACATATTAACTAATGCAGCAACTTCCTATTAAATTTGAAATGTCAAAGAAAATTAGCGATTGTTAGAAGACATTGTACATAAAACCCAAGACTACAGATTAAAAATTATGGGGCATCAATCAGAGCCTGGTTTTCGCTCTGCACGTGCAGATTTGCTTTTATTTATCTATGTGTTCGTTCATTTAAAAGTAAATATATTATTGTAATTTGATTTGCTATATTTGAGGTTACAACAATTTGAAATATGCAAAGCTTTCGTTTATAAAATATTCAAAATAACCTTCCAGCTTTTATATTTTCTATGCATTTAGGAAGATTTACATTTCAGGGCTAGGACGTCAAAATGGAAAAAATAAATTAATACAAGCAATATCTTCAGTAATCTTTATATTCAAAATAATTTTGTTTGTTGTTTAAGGATAACGTGCATGAGAAAGAAATGCTACAAGAAACACTGCTGTCAATTTAAGGGATAAACATCTCTAGGTTTGAAAAAAGTGACAACGCTGCACGTCAGTTACCTCCCTAGGTCTACACATTTTTACACAGGCAGCCACTTATTTTTAAACCTTTCTAAACACACCAAAGTGATTACTATGCTTAAACCCGCTAAAATATTCATGTGCAAAATCAGAAGCCTTGCAAATTGGCAATCTCTGCGAAAGGATTAACTTTGCTCTCTTTGAACACAAAATGACGACTGCTTTCTCACAAAGTTTGTAATTAGTTGTATACATATTATATTTTTAAGGTTTCAGCTAGTTAGCGAAAACGTAACTTCATAACTACATCACACTTGAACTGTGTGTTATGTGTTAAAGAAGGATCTGACAAAGTCTTGCAAACTGGTGTCTGCAGTGTTCTTCAAATTAATCTAACATATTTTGCCTACAATTTGATAGTACTGTAACGGCGATGCGTGGGACCGGGCGAACGCTGAAGAGATCGGTGCCTGGCCCACGGCCAAACAAAGACCTTGGTGTGTTTCCCTGCAAGATCTCTCGAACCTTCTTTCTCCTCAGACCGGGAACACTATTCTTCCAGAGTAATTTATTTCTAGTGGACAAAAAAGTAATGTTCTCGTAATTCCTAAGGCTGGAAATTTTGGATGCTGGTATGGACTATGTAAGAAGACGACAAGTACCGGAGAAGCGAGTTGAATTAAAGTGAACTAAAGTGAACTGAATGAAGTGAAAGTGACTGAAGTGAAATGAGTTAAAGATCAATCTAATGAATGACGTTTACTACTAAAGTGACGTGAACGTAGTGACTCCTTGTACCAAAAGTGCAAATGTTGTATTACTTGAGTGCTCTAGTGATCAAAAAAGTGAATATCACTGAATCTAGTGTTCTCATTTGTTACTATACGTTTCTCTTTCATGACTTTTCCATTTATTCTTTGGAAATTATGGATATATTTTTCTAAATATGAAATTTTGTTGTAGAAGTGACGCATCATTAACACTGAAAACATTCATGCTGTCGTGTTTTCTAGGTGACGAGTTCTGCCATCAATCAAACTTGATATTTTCGACTATGACATCAGTTATCCCCGCGTGATCAAAACTTCCTAGGCTCCACTGGAAAACCACATTGAATCAGTTGTCGCAAAATCCCATGTAAAGCTTCTCCGAATATAACTCCAGGTTCTGTACTTCGAAACTCACCCTCCACCAGAGAAAGAATTCTGCTCATGCAGTCAGTCTTCCGCTAAGAGCTGTTGTAGCAATGTGATGCCCAGTGAACCTCTTTAAAATCGCATATTTTATATCCCCCAAGAGTGTAAATATAATGACAATAATGCCATACAACACTCCTCATGGCCACAGCAACATTTCAGGAATATCCGGAAGAATACGCCATCCTTTGTCTTATTCTTTTTCCTTCCCGAATATTCCAATTCGCTGTTTAATATTTTTGGGCGCTGAATCATTCGCGGATGATGCAAATTAACCAAGAGCTATCCTATCCAAATAATCATCTACTCCATCCATATTTATGAAATATTTAGCATGATACATCTTATTTTGTAATATTGGATGGCAGCTCTTCCAGATGAAGTGTATCTCGTCAAATCTAACACCGAATGCTTGGAATACAAACCGCGTGAGCTCGCATAGTGTGTCAAGCACGGTCCTTGGTATGGTATGGAACGGATGAACATGATCAGTAAAAGTAAGAAGTCTCTGATAAACAGCGGCACAACGTAGCTTAAGCAGTTATAAATCAAATGGATGAAAAAAAGAAGAGTATTTTTGTAAATGCCTTCTGTTAACTATTAAAAGCTTTTGCTTTGCATATCAAAAGCCTATGCTAATAAATATAATGCTCACTACAACTCATTGATTTAAATATTCTTCAAAATAAATTTTCAATTTTCTGCTACTATACTCTAAAAAAATTTATATTCTAGAGACAGAAGTCTGATTATGATTAACAAAGCTGTAGCAATTCTTTCGACTCTAAGAAGATTTACAGATCATTTAGGATTGCTGATATGAAGATTGATAGCCTGGACACAGGAAAAATAAAACGAATCACTAAAAATTGCAGAAAAATACGCCAATTTTAGCAGGTATGTGAATTAAGGAATAAAACGTTCAATATTTTGTTTCTTTCATAGCTTTATGAGCTATTAATGACTTCCACAACAAGAAGCCTCAACTCTCGTTTTAGAAAGTTCCACATGTTCCATCTGCAGTATATTTACACCCAGCAAGGACATGTCCCTGAAATTATTCCTCTTTTTAGTACTAGTTTCATCGGAAATAACAACAGCAGTAAAACGTTTTATTAACCCCACTATTACCTTTGGGTGAATATGATCCGACAAACAATTTATCTTTCTGTTAATTATTCAAATTTAATAGCTTATACTTGTATTTTGATATATTTGCTTCTCTTTATATATACTACGTATAAAAACTTGAATTTTAAATATATTTCTTCTTTATATTTGGAATTGTTACAAATATGTTCTTTGGGTCATTATGACCCGATTACTTATAAAATGAATTACCTACTACATTTTTTCCATTAAGTCTTGCATTCCATCATTTCTAAATACATGTGTATGTTAATATACACAGCAATATGATGTCTACTTTTGCTACAATGGAAATATATTGTTGTTGGTATAAATGCAGGAGAATACAAATGATTTACGTCTGACTGAATAATGAAAGAAGCTACAATTTTAGTTATCGCAGTGAATGGTGACATGTTATCATGGCAAAACGTTGCTCTATTGAAAATGAATTGCAAACATTAGGCAACTTATCTGACAGTCGGAGAATATTTCAGAAGAAGAAAACCATACTAGTGAAGACAGCATTCTCCCAAAATCGGAGACCAATTCAGACAATGTGGTTGGAAGTGATAATTTGCCAACTGTGGAAGCAGTTCAATTGAAATATAAAAGCATCTATTGGAGTTTAGTACTCTTTCCACAACATGGAAGAGCATTCAGCACAAACATAATCAAACAAACACCTGGTCCAACCAGATAAGCTACATCCTGATTAAGTGATATAAAATCTGCTTTTCAAGTTATTATGAACAAAACACTTTGCAATATTTTCTTGAAAATTACTAATATTGAGGGCCATAGAGTGTACGGTGTATATATGGTGTTTGTGGGATCCATAATCAGGTTTTCCTGCTACAGTGACACTAAAATGCTCTTTCACATATCTCGAGTGTTACGTTTTGATGACAAATCTGATCCATGAGCAAAAGGGTAAATGGCAAACTAGCACCTATAAGGGACTTATGGGAACAGTGGGTGAAAATACTTACAAAATTATACGATCCTGGATGAAACGTAATCGCGGATGGGTAACTGGTGGGTTTCAGAGGTTGCTGTCCCTTCAAATAATACATTCCATGCAAACCACCAAATATGGAATAAAGATATGGCCACTGTGCGAGTGCTACTTCATATGTTCTGAAAATACAGATTTACACAAGAAAACCACCAGGCACAGCACGAGAGAAGAACCAAGGTATGAGCGTTGTTATAGATCTGAGTTATGAGCTATAAAGACACAATGTTATTTGTGATAATTTTTTTACATCCCATATTTTGGGTCAGGCACTTCAAAAGAGACAATACAATTTTGGGGACAATGAGAAAAAAAAACCAGACAGATCTCTCTTATTTATCAAGCAAAGAAGAGGTCCACAGTCAAAATTCTATTTCTCAAAAGGTACCACAGTTGTATTTTACATTCCAAAAAGAATAAGAACGTTGTACTGCTGAGCACAATGCATAATGATAAGCAAATAAGCAACAGGAAAATAAAAATCCGAAAATGAAACTGGACTACAATGCAACCAAATGTGAAGGCTGTATCAGCTTATTGCCACTTACACATACAACCATTGGTCTGTAATTGTGTTTTACAATAAGCTTGACACTACTGCCTACACTGCTTTTGTACCGTGGAAAGAAACCAATCCTGAGTGGAAAATATATGTTCTTCATAAAATACGACTATGTGTTTATCAGACTGTATTTCGATCAATGCCGCATTACATTACATAATAGTACTTTATCTGTGTTAAGCAAGAATTAAATGCCATTAAATAGCATATAGCACATTTCCTTAACAATCTTATTAGAATTTTCTTCATCGAGTCATTATGACCCGAAGGACCAAGAGTGTATACTATTTTTAAGGAGAACGGAAGGGTTAAAACAAATTTCTTACCGCCATTTTTCTATTTTTTTATTATTATTATTATTGCTATTATTGTTATTATTTTTACAGAATAGGTATATTAGCGTTTCTTGTTCATATAATCCTGTAAAGTAATTCCTTGAAAGCAACTTATTTTATCCGGTTCAACTCTGTATAGAGAAATAGGAACATGCACAAATGAAAACAATTATCGTTTAGATGGGTACCTCACCTCCTCTCGTTATTTACTTCCGTTTCCTCTTTTTTCTTTTTTATGTCTGAAGAGAATGGTAGTGTGTATGCAATTCTTTTAGTGCAAACTAAAATGCAGCAGCTAATGAAGTATATAAAGCAACTATCTTTTAAGAACAACGTGTTATTATGGCGGATAATTATTGCTCAACTAAGTCATAAACTACAAAGTGTAGGTAAAACGTGTTTATTAATGTTAAATATTACAATTGAGAACATCACGTGCTAAAATGCATTTAATGAAAAATTCAACCTCAAATTATAATAAAATAACTATGAATATGAAATATGAATGTCGTATTTTAAAAAAAAGAGAAAAATATTTAAGGACTCATATCCTACGCCTCTCAAAACGCTTCTGACGTAAGTGATCGAGATGTGACGTCATCGCTAGTACGAGCCGAGGTCGCGCTATAATGCTTGCGTTGATGGTGAATATATACTTATTATTTAGAGCTTTATTTTTGCACTATTAATAAAAGTGACGAATGAAAGTTATCAAACAACACAATCAGATAGTTCTCCATACGTTAATACAATTATGGTAGCATTCATTGTCAGATATAACGACTGGTTCTGGTTGCTGAAATTCGTGGATTAAAAGCATAATATTGTTAAGTGGCATACACACGTATTATACGCCCGGTTATTGAAGTTTGCTAAGTTGGAACAAAAATAATGTTTATGTTGATAGATCTATGATGTCTTATTGATTAGGGGCCAGATGATGTAAAATAAGTCAGTCATCTGGCTTAAAACTGTTTTCCATTAAACTAGCAAATTTTTTGCCTACTTAATTTGTATTACATAAACATAGGAGGCATAGGGGTAATGGGGAGATAGCTGCAACCTGTTACTGCAAAAGAGAAGAAAATATAAACCACACGAAGATAATGCTCATAATGATGGTGATGAAAACGAGAATCGTCCTTGCTTAGCATAGAATGATCAGAGGTTTTTATTTTGATCTGATAGTTTCTTAAATTTGGCATTTAACATGTAACAAAGTATCATCCGAAACATTAAATATTGTCTTTAAAGAGACTAAAATGGCAAAAGTATGATTAAAACGACTTGACATTAGAAAGAAATTACGCATAAAAGCATAGAATAAATGGTATACTACTTTAACTTATCTACCAGTTTAAATATAAGGATCATTAACTGGGCGTTAGTGTCTTATTGGCTTAAGGAATTACTATCACATGAAAGGATCCTCGCAGCAATGCATTGTGTGTTTCTTCAACGTATCACCGATTTGTATCCATAGGAAAACATCGTAGTTTTTTCATGATAGATATCTTTTTGGCATATTCCTAGGCAATTTGTTGGAGGTATACGATACGTTACTATAAAGAGGAAACATAGAGAGTTGTTTGAACATTCAGTCGGAATTCGTGTTCATCCCGAAACCAAAATGTTCTGATACTTAGGCTACTCAAAAGTGTATTTAATTACAATGCACCCTAAAATAAAGCTGGAAATAAATGAGTGTATTTAGGTTTAACTCTTTGGTTAAGTTTAGTTCTTTCTGCTAGGAACCGCGACATACACGATGACGTTAGACCAATGCGGATGCGTTATTGTTTTGAGTAACGTCTTTGCAGATGCAAATGTCAAAATTATATTTACAGCTATTAGTTTTCCTCTGATGTTATTTTTGGATTATACGTGAAATTTTCTATCAGAATAGATGATATGTGAGCAAAATTACATCATCGCGTATGCCCCGTATTTATTATCAGCACTTAAAAGGCTAAATATCTTTATTGGTGCTATTTGAAGTTTTCCTGTCCCTTTCCAGTGCACTGTTTAATACAATAAGTGAACCAAACTGACTACCGCCATAATGCCATATAACCCTTCCATACTCTTCAATATTATTTTTTTAAAATTACTCACCAAGATTTGAAGTGGAAGAACTTTAACAGAATAGTATAGTCAAATTTTACATTGCCCAAGTTCAGCACATAACCTTTCAAATTTTATCTTTCGAATTATCTATTTATGTAAGGCTTGAAAATTATTTTTAATTGTAGCAGTTAATAATTATGAATGAATGAATGAATGAATGAATGAATGAATGAATGAATGAATGAATGAATGAATGAATAAGTGTATTTATTAACATAGCAATATCATACATAGAATTTCAACAGTCGCACGGGTCCAAAGACCGTACGTGCTTTTGTAATACACATTACAAGCAATATTAAAACAACAACCACAACAAAGAATTAGAAGAGTAAACACGGAAATAAAAAGACAAAGGAAATACACAGTCAAAAGCAATATTAAACAACAATAAAATTAAGAGTGAATCCGAAAATAAAGATACAAAGATATTAAAATATAGAAATTTAAATTTACAGCACAGAGTACACCTTCATAAATGCACCCTCTTATAATAGATAATTACACTTAAAAGACATATATACACATAATATATACAACCCTAGCACAACAGTGACCTAAGTATGACATAATATATATGTATGTAGAACATTGTAGTCACTTTTGTTTAGTTGATCTTATTCCCCCCCCCCTTCTCTATTGGCAGCCTCCTCAGATCTCAGCTGTCTTGCCTTAAGTATAAATTTACCTAGCCTGTCCACGTTTTCCGTGCCTGCCAGTAGCGTCCAACATGCTTCTATCCCTACATTCGCAGTGGTAAAAAATCACGGCAAATATTTTTCCCGCCATTCCTCCGTACCCCTACATCTTGCCAAGATGTGAGTCCACGACTCTTCCTCCTCGCAAATGGGACAGATTCTCGTACCATTCTCGTCAGAAATTTTCGTGCTCCTCCATGCTCCTAGTCTAATCCACGCGAGCCCCTCCCTAATGAGTTTGGTACCTGTTTTGATGTATTGCTCCATACCCCACTCCGATTTCAGCCCAGACTGTACTTCTAATGACACCTTCTCTGTGCATTGCGCAATCATTTGCTGTCTGTCAATATCACAGAGACGTTTCTTGATTTTTCTCCAAATACTTCGCCTGTTTTCCTGCCCCGCCATCCAAATGTCTCCCATCCCAATTCCAACCCTTTCTTTAATTTTGATGCCCACGTCAAATTACCTTCCATTCGCAACTGTTCACGGTAGCAGACTGCCCTAATTAGAGATTGGCTTCCGTGAACGATTCTCATCCAATATTTAACTGCTCTGATTTTGCACTCTATCGTTTCACTATGTGCCCCGAATTCCCTCATGATTCCGCAGTTTGCCGTACCCCTCCCTACACCCAGAATTCCTTTCAAAAATTGGGTCCTCACTTGATCCAGATTTCCTGTTTGTTCCCACCCCCATATTTCTCCTCCGTATGTCATCATGGAACTAACTGTCGCTCCGTATACAGTTTCCATTAAGGTTATGGAGATATTCGGAATTCTGTAGCGTATCAGGAGAGCTTCCGCGGCTTTCACCCTTGCCTTGTGTTTCGCAATGTCAACGTGTTTTGTCCATTTTCCGTTCATTGTAAATGTGAGTCCTAAGTACACAAACGATTTAACATTGTCCAGTATCTGTCCTGCATATGTCCAAGTCTCCTCCCTGCTATAAACACAACCCTTTTTGAAAGTCATTGCCTTAGTCTTATTCACATTAACTGTAAGTAGCCATTCATCGCAATAGTTCTTAAGTTTGTCCAGTCCTCGTTGCAATCCGTTTACTGTCGTAGAGCACAATACTAAATCGTCTGCGTATAAAAGTGTTGGGATCTGTAAATCCGCTACTACTGGTGCTTGAATATTCTCCTCTATCATTGTATCAGTAATATCATCCACAAAGAGATTAAATAGCAAGGGAGATAAAATACAACCCTGCCTCACTCCCCTATAGCTTCGGCAGCTGTCGGACACTCTCTTTCTGTCGTACTTCACACAGAATTCGACATTTTGATACATTGCCTGCAATGCTCTAACCATTTTACTTGATAACCCCTTTCTGCCTAGTTTGTGCCATAATGCATTTCGATTGATAGAGTCAAATGCCTTCTTAAAGTCCACAAAAGCACAATGAAGCTTTCCCCGCTTAACTAACAGTTGCTTCGTCCTTAAAGTGTCTAATATAAAGCGGCATCTATGGTACTGTGTCCTTCTCTGAAACCCATTTGAAATTTTGAAAGTTTGCCAAATTTAGATTAGTCCTTTATTCGGTTATATAACACTCTACAATAAATTTTCTCCATAATTGGCAAAAGAGTGACCCCCCTATAGTTATCCGGATTTCCAATAGTTCCCTTCCCTTTATAAATGGGATGAATAATGCCCTTTCCCCAACAGGTAGGGTAATTCCCCTCAATAAACAATCTGTTACATATCTGGAGCATACTCCTACCAAACTCATTAACATTGGCTGCGGCTTTAAAAACTTCCGGGGGCAGCCCATCCAACCCTGGAGCGTTGCCTTCCTTCAGACTCCTCCGCGCCTGTGCTATTTCTCGTGCTGACATTTCTTCGTCCAGTATTGGGATCTCAAGATTTCCCAAAATTTGCACTTCCTTTATAAAAATTCTTTCCCTTTCACATTTCCCGAATATTCCCATAAAATGCATTGCCCATTTTCTGGGAGAAATTTCGTTGGGCGCTTGACGGTTGCCTCTTAAATGTTTTACTACTTGCCACATCTCAGCGTTATCCCCCCGTGTTAACATATTACTAATTTTCTGAGTAATTTTGTCTTGCCACATAGTTCTCTTTTCCCGTAAGAGCTGTTTATACTCCCTTCGCTTTTTTGTAAACAGTTTCCTAATGTCATTCTTTACAGCTCTGCCTTGCTGGTCATACCAACCATTGAATCGTTTTACCTTACCATGCATTTGGACTTTCATTGTCCCCGCAGTCGTTGCTATTATATGCTTTAGTTTCTCCGCTGTGCCTGCGTTCCTTTCCCCTAATCTTCTTTCTAATTTATCAACAAATACTTCTTTTTCTATCGGTTTCCATATAAATTTACTAATGAATCTCCCTTCGTCTCCCTGCCCCTCTTCAGGTGCATGCGCCACTATGGCCGTCTCTATATTCAGTTCCAGGACAACCGGACAGTGATGTGACTCGATACGATCCCCCACCCAAAAATTCCTAATTCTGCCAATTAAACCCTGACTTATTAAAATAAAATCTATGACACTACCCCCATTTTCATTTATGAAAGTGAGTTCTCCCTCTCGATCCTCACCGTACTTGCCATTCATTATTTCTAAAGAGAAGGCATCGCAGAAAGCAAGTAATTTTCTGCCCTCCCCATTAATAAAACTATCCTTGCTCTTTCGTTGACCTTCGCAGAATTCCTCCCCCCATTGATGACCCCCCGTTAGAGAAATATTCTCCCCTCCTAACCTCGCATTAAAATCTCCTAAGAGAATTAATTCAGTTCCTGGAAACTTTTCCTGTAACTGCACTAACGTTTCGGTTAAGTCACTGAAGAAATTCCTGTTTGCATACTTGGACGTTGCTGGCTGGTTGTATAATCCTATAACTATTATTTGTACTCCCCCCTGTGCCAAAGATACAGCAATCACCCCTTCCAAACTGATTTCTGATTTAGTTATCTCAGCCTCCAGCTCAGACCTGAATGAAACTGATACCCCTCCTGGCCACCTTCCCCTCTTTCCCCGTGTCTCCCTTCCCCTACTAAAACTATGGAAATTAGCAAGTGTTACATTTTCTCCGTTTTTCAACCAAGTTTCTGTTAAACATACAACGTGAAAATCACTAAGGAAATACAAGAAATTCTCGCTACCCAACCTATTTTTGAAGCCTTCGATGTTCCATGTGACAATCCTCAGAGAAGGGATTGGGTCCTATTGTTTCCTTGCTGATGGTCTTCCTACAACTTGGCTGACCCTTTGTCGAGCTGTTGTCAGCCTAAGGGCACGGAGGGGCGTTGTTGTTGGCTTTTCCGGCGAAGACTGTCTCACCCTCCTCTCCTCTTTGCCCCTCCCTGTCGACATAACTTGAGGCACCTGATGTTCTGCCGAGGGACCTGCTACCTGCTGGGCTGATGCACTGGCTACCTGCTCTAGCTGCCCTGTCCTGGGTTCGATTTCCGCAATACTTCTAGGCTGTTCCATGCGCTCCAACTCCTGTCGGTTCCAGACTCGTCCGTTAATGAAGAGCTTGTCATAGCGCAATACGGCATGACAGCCCTGCCTCCTGGCCTCGAACATGTGTCCCTTTAAGAATTCTCTCTCTTCTCTTACACGCTGGCTAAAGTCCTCGCTAATGCTTATTCCCGTTCCCCGTAAATAACGAGCATCTGGAAGGATGGCCACCCTTGAGTTTATAATGGGCCAGTTTACACACAATAGGTCGCCTTACATTGCCACGTCGACCTACACGATGGGCTCTCTCCACATCAAACTCGCGGAGTTCGATTCCTATTTGTGAGATGACCCTTTTCACTATTTCCTCCGTCATCTCCCAACTCTCTCCCGCTTCTTCCGTCACACCATATACCACAATATTATTTCTACGAGATTGGTTCTCTAAATAATCCATTTTCTCTTCCAGAGCACGCATTCGAACTGTCACATTCTCCACGGCACTTTCCAGCGATTTTAGGCTGCACTTTTCAAATCCTACACGTATTTCTTGCCTCAACTGTTCAATGAGATCTCGTACGCTTTCCAGTGTCGAACTTCTTCCAGGTAGCTACGAGCAAGACACAAAACGCGACCGTCCTCTTTCACACTCGGACTCCTCAGATAAAAGTTCAGTAGCCAAAGTCATAAGTTGAATGAATATAGCGAGAAAAGTAAAATATTTCCGTAAGTATAACTAAGAGATTATTGAAATAGAGCATGAATAATCAACTGGTCGGCAATTCAGTTTTCAGCACAATATTCATGACTGCACAGCTATGTTAAGCAGACAGACGTGTAGCGTTCCTTCATTGGCTAATTGGCAAGTATGGCGACTAAAGGCAAGCCTAAGATGCATATGAAAATACTGAGTACAACTTTAAACATAAAGTACGTCTTTAGAAAGGTAGCGTCAGACTGAAAAATATAGCCGGGGTTTGAACCACCAATCTCCTGGTCTCCGTTCAGTTACTCTTACCAAAGAGACCAGGAGACCTCGACTATGACATTTAGTTTTTCAGTCTTACTCTACCTTTCCTACACACAGATAGTGTGGAAGAAACAATAACTTGACACAGTTCATCTTTATTGTAACTTCATGCGAGAAATGTTTGTTATAACACGAGCAAAGAAATATAACGAATTATTAATTTGTTACTAAAAAAAAATCATGAGCAATGCATAGTATACTATCACGATTTAGCAATATATTTCTGTTTAAATTAGATATTTAATCTGGTGTTTAAAGGAGAAAAATATCTATTTTATATCATATAATATAATAATTTAAATAAAATAAAATAATTGAAACACGGAAAACGTAGATGTGGAGCTTGTATTTGGTGTCAATATTATGCGTATATTTGAATCTTTATTACCCATTTATTATATAGCATTGTGATACCAAAACTTTTTCTTCGTTTGTTTAATAATGATAGAGAAAGTATACTTACAACTACTTAGCAAATATAGTTATTTCGTTAAACTGTATAATTAATAAATAAAGCGATTCTACGAGCATTGGAAGCAGTTAACAGAATGAAAAATAATACCTTAAATTCCTACCTTCGAGATAAAAGCTAACTTATATGGATTACGACACATATTAAATTGGTCGTCCAGCAGAATTCCACTGTTATGCTGTTCTTCCGCTCTTTCCATCTATCTTTCTTTTTCTTTAACATTTATTATAACGTTCTGGTTTATTTACAGTATCAACAGTGCACTAGTTTTGTAAGATACAGACAAGTGATGATAAAGCTGTTACAAAGAATTAACATAAATAATAAAGCGCAGAAACTTAAAGCTGGGTGGCAGTAAACAAAAGAACATCATTACTGCAGTGGGGGAACGCTAGTCCAGTCTCCCGTAAATCAACATAGGTTACACGGTGCAACAGTGGCAACCTCCGTCCACCCTGAAAATCCCTTTAAAGAGAAACAGCATCTAAGTTGGAACGGATTAACAACAGAGCTTCTCTTTTTTCCTTGGGGCGGCGGGGAGGTGGGGGCTGTTCCAGTGGTCTGCCGAAAATCGCTCAAGAACACGTAGACTGAAAGCGGCATCCTACAAACATATAACGGAGATAATCCATTATAATCCACAACACGCTTAAGTTGTATATCGTGTTGTAAATGGTACCGGGGTCATTTGCTCTAGTGATTCTGCTGTTTCACTGAGAGGTCTGAGCCTGCCAATATTTTATACTATCTCACATGTGATCAGATATGATCAAATTTAAGGAGGCGAATGCCTTTCAAATTTAACTTCTAGAGTTTTAAGTCTATCAACCTAACATTTGTTTTTACACTTAAACTACATGATCTATGTATAAAACCAATGTAATTTCAACTCTGTAGCTATTTTTAATTATACCTGTTTCTGTGTTTAAGGACGCGTATTTTCAAAATGATGTCCCCCTGCAATTTTAATGTAATGAGACCAACAATATTACTTAATATTCTAGAAACTATGATTAAGGTAACTAAGTATTAGACTTTTGGCATCCGCTTCCTGTACAGAATAAAAAATATATTTAATGTACTGATAACACAGTTTATACGGCTTTTGCTCTGTTTCATATACTTTATTTTTTATTTCATCAACCATGCAATATATAAAAATCAAATAGTTAGTTCTACCATTCATAGTATCTACAATATCTAGTGCAAGTGATTAAGGAGATGGCTTTTGATTGCAGTAAAATGTAAACAAATGAAATGGGAGAAAATTAAGTTTAAAGTTTACATCTGAAGGAAATTTAAAAGGTCCATACTTTAAAAATGGTATGTCTTATTAAGTAGTAAATGCCGTAGAGCCATAAATCTTCCGAAATGCGTAAAATAAGATTGATAGGCTTGGTTTTGGCCAAAGAGTTATTTTTTGACCAAATATAACATATTGGCACACAGTTACTTCTTTAAACCTATCGAGATTATTGCACTATGTCAAACCTTTTATCACACCTTTTATCATTGTTTTAAAAATGATGTCCGCCCAACAGTTAACAGCATGAGTTGTACGTATGGTCCTTCTCCTATACTGTTCAAAATGTGTGTTCTCTCATTATGCTGAGTATCTGTAAATAAACTTACTTTAAACTTTTTTTACATCTACATTTTCATATAAACCAACTTAAAGCCTAACCTCAAACAATCTTAAAATATTAGTTAATACTACATTAGGAGTATTAATAATGAAGACAGCAGTAGAAGTAGTAATGTATGGTTGTAGTAATGGGTTTCATTTTTTTCTTTTTAATATATTGGCTTCTCACAGCATTTACATTATGGCACATCATTCACAATATATCCTTCATGTACTTCACTAATGGCTTCTGCTTTTATATATTTCCAGTATTTTTCTTCTGCTTTTAAAATCTTTGTTTTGAGTTTTAAAGCATTTTATATGATTCATAACAGGAAATAAAGAGTTTGCTTGTAGCCACTGGCCATATGTACCTGTCTACCCTTTAAGTTTCTAATCACAGATGTGATCAAAGGTATGATGATGAGCATAACTTTTATCACAGAAGTATGTCACAGCGAGATGTGATCAAAGATTCCATAATATATTGTAACAGATTTTATCATATCTACGAGGGTTGGAACTTTAATAATAGTGGAAATTATTTATTTACAACAGATACAACAGAGATACACGTTGCCAACTTTTACTGGTCTTCAAAGTAGTTACCATTATTGTTGTGTACAACCTGTTGCCAGCGATGTGCAAGTCGTAGGATACCTTAAGAAGCGCCTGTTGTGTTTATAGTTAGAATGCAGCGGCCTAATCTAATTGCTGGAACGGTTCTGAAGCGAATACTATGAAGTGGTTCCTTCATCTTCGGAATCAAGCCAAAGTCTCAAGGGCTTAAGACCGGGGAGTACGGTGGATGGTGCAGTACTTCCCAGCTCCATCGACGAACAAATCAACCTTAGTTTGCACTGTATGTGGCCGAGCATTGTTATGCAGAATAATGGGTGGGTTCAACAGAAGGTGTCGGAATATGAGAAAGTTCGAAATTCGAAGATAGAAAGTCCGGAAAATTCGTCAGAACCCCAAGAATTAAAAGTTGTGGTGCTACTCGTGGTGGTGGTGTTATCCTAAAGCATTACGTTCTTCCACAGCCAACCGGCAATGCGCAGTATTACTGTTCCTTTTTGGATCACAACCTGCGACCACCTTTGAAAAAGAAGCGACACCGGACTCAAGCCCTTTTGACTTAATTTCAAAGATGGAGGAATCATTATTTTAATAAAATACTGCATTTGGAAGCCCTTCTGATATATGCACTTTGCGCATGTAAGTTTAACATACCTGTTTTTAACTTAGGTATCTTTGCCCGCGGTTCATTTTCTGACAGTTAATGTGGTCCCGTTATGAAAATGTTGACAGTCGCTGGTCGTAGACAGCGTTTTATTTTGGACAGAAATGTTTGGTTCATCTCAACAGCTATGATTTTGCTGGCGAAGGTTAATAAAAGCATATTTAACTCTACCTCTGCTTGTGGCGCTCATTGAGAAGACAAGTGTGCAGAAATGAATCAGCTTTAGAAGCAGAACATATGGGTTTATCATATTTAAGATTTCACATATGCTGCATTATTTCACATTGAGCGTTTCTTCGCAATATTCTGCGCAGAAACAGAGATTTTCTAAAACCATTTTACTGCAGAGCTTAAAATGGGAAGCTGGATTATTCGAAAAATATTTTCACATTGCCACAACTTCCTAATATATTCAACAGAAGATCTGAGTAATCCTTCCAATTGAGTTATTAATTATTGCAGCGGGGCGGCTACTTGCCTATCGAGAGGCAAATAAGTATAAAACTAATACACTGGAGAGGCTTGAACAGGGAAATTAAATCAAAGATATTAAAGTTCAACCTTATTACAGCTACATCTTTAGAGAAATACCAGTGCTCAAATCTTTAGCATTTGAGCCAGCTGGCAGAATGGCGTGCCTCTGGAGCTTCCTCCGACAGCTAAACGCTTCCGCTGGCAGTTCTCAGAGCAAAACTGCTTAAAATCTGAGGAAAATCCACAGAAACTAAAATATTTTATTGAAACTTATACCAGTTATTGTAACAATAGTATTGATAGTTCTGCCATGTATCAAAGTTCCAAATTGCATGATTATATAAATAATAGTTGTTAATATCTAAATTCGTTATTATAGTAAAAATTAGCCAAGTAATGCATTTTTAAGAATATTCACACACAAATTCAGTTCTTCAGTAAACAAAGATACAAATAGATGTGTCGCACTGTATTTCTATATATTAGCCTTAATTAGTGTAGAAAAATTATTACTTTTCGTACTCTCCAAAACTCCTGATTGTCCAAAATTTAATAATTTATTTATCAAAACTAGAGCAATATTTTTAAAAGTAATATGGCTATTTTATGCAATGTGCTTTGAGAGAGAGAGAGAGGGAGAGAGAGAGAGAGAGAGAGAGAGTATAACATTTTTGAAACAGTTAGTGCAAATTTGCATTATGTGGAACATTTGAAGTATGGAAACGTGTTGGAAAAAAGTTTTCGAGAAAATAAGGTTTATAGTTGGGAGTGCATATTAATAAGCATGCTTAACTTAATTAGAAGTTAACGTTCGACACATGAGAAAAACTATATATTTTATTAAATTTTAGAATTCATATTATTTTCTTATGAAAAATACTTTTTGAAATGTTCACAAGTTGTGGTAAAATTTCACAGATCCATCACCTTAAGCCATCTTTCATTCACTGTAAATACAACTCCATGGCACGACAGCTCACGGGGAACCTTGGCCTACCGCCCGGCCGCTGCGTCCCCCATCTCGGTTCACTACAGACGTCATGGATGGGGTGCAGTATTGGAGGGTGAGACGTGGTCAGCGCCTCGTGTCCCTCCCGGCCGGTTAATGCGGTCCTCATGACCTGGAGCCGCTACTTCTCCATCAAGTAGCTCCTCAATTGGCCCCCCAGGGACCTTACGAGGCTGAGTGCACCCCGGGCCAGGTCTCCCAGCGGGGGAAAAATCCCCACGCCGGTACTGGGGATCGAACCCAGGTCTCCCGCTTGGTAAGCAGCTGCGCTACCACCGCGCTAAGGAGACGACCATTCACTGTAAATACCGAAGAAAAAAATCTAGCATCTCGAGACTTAAGCATTTTGATCCAACGAGATAACGAACCTAGCCAGCGGCATGAACAAAAACAATCTGTAACTATTAGATCAAGCGTGCCCAAATGGAAGGGACTGCGGGAAAGGCGCACTAACTCATTCCACTCCATTGCATTGGCCGCTATGCGGCGTAATGGAATATTTATAAAACAAGGTCTTTCTCGTCTGCTTCTAATGTTCAGTTTGTTAACTTCGATGATATATTTTTACTTTGGAGGAATCCATCAACATCTGCTGCTAATGATGATATACAGAACGCAATAGATCAATCAAAAAGGGTAGTCTCCCTCATTGCTGGTTTTTAATATATTTTGTTTTAGAGAAGCCTTGCTTGCAAATGAACGTGGAGCAAAACATTGTAATTGACTGTGATGAAAATAATCAGGATTTGGTAGATGAACCCTACGCAATCATTTAAATAACATCCAAAGCTGTATCTTTGGACCATTCGTACAATTATTTAGAGCAAGTAACGTCATTTGTAGTTCGTATGGAGTCTTTGAAAATGATACTTTCCGCGTTTCGAAGCTGACGTTCTCTATCGAGCACTGCACATATGTATGACAAGATAAATAACCACAAACATTTTCCCACCTTGACTGAAGTCGGGGAAAACGAGTTCTGGTGTCAGTTACCTCCCAATAATTACCTTAGCATATGCCCGCTTTGGAATTATCCCTTTTTTCCAGGAGCTTAGTATGTTAATGCCTAATGTATCTAATGCCACAGTGTTGAAGTCATTGTTTCTAATCTCTATTCCTAAGTGAGCATTTCTTACGGTTTACTTGGTGACTATGTCCTGCTTTTTGAAAACCATTGCTGTTAAGGAAGTCTTACTACAATTTCAAGTGGAACCTTGGTATTAGGCGTTTAATTAGAAGAGCTGAAATTCAGTCGCTTACATGAAAGTGGAAGATTAATTCTAGACACACAATCTGCACGTCCTGATTTATATATACAAATCTAGAGAAAAGTAATATTTAGAATACCCAGTAACCACAGGATTACATCCATTCTGATCAAATGCCTTGTGGAAAAATGACCTGCAGAAACAGAAGGAGCAAGATTATGCTTCTAAAATGCCCAAAACAATCACCCACGGACACATGGGAAACACCACGTCTATTTTCCAAGGCGAGTAAACAGGTGAACCTTCTATGTTGCTATATTTACCTCTCCAGAGTTAAACCGATGCTTTATCGGCTGCAATCAGCATTGTGGCTGCCCAATAAAGGACCGCATTCGTATGTATTGATTGCCAGAGGTGGTAATGTAGGATGTTATTATTCTCTCATTCCCTTCCTTTTTCCTATAAATTCCGCACATCATGTCAACCACTAGATCAACATGGTTAATCCCAATTTTAACTGCGTTTGAGGGGTTTATCATACCTGGACAACATTTGTGTCGACGATAGCCACAGTAATGTAATTAACAACAAGTCTGTGTTAAGGTAGCATTATTGGTGGTTTGTGTAATTACATTAAACAATTACGCATCAACTCTATGCTGTCCAATACTATTAAAGTGAAAACAATATAATCTAATTAAATCACATATCTGTTTAACCAGAGCATTCTTCTAATACTTCTTTTAATTTGTGTGGTACAAACGGAGGTCGTATTGTCTATATTCATTTTGTGGTAGCAAGTATTTCAGTAGCTAACACGCCGATGGGACATCCATTTTTTGTTTTCTAAACTGCTTTGTTGGAATTATTAACACCCATTTTTCAAGTTCTGGTGTAAAGTGTATTGCCCAAATGTAAATTAGTTCGGCTATTTTCATACAGCTTCCATTAAGGGGGCGAATGGGTTTCAAAGCTAATTTTAGAGCTATAAACCTAGGAACTTGAATTTGTGTACACATATACTACATCATCTAAAAAAAGCATGTAAAAACACTAAAATTTCAACCATTTATCTTTAATAGTGTTTTAGTTTTAATGCATCTTTGTTTATGAGACATGTGTTTTCAAAATCTATCTCCTCATATAATTTTAAAGAAATCAGGCCGAAAATGTTACTGTATTTTCTATTAACTGTGTTTGATAAAATAGATATTATATTTTTATATTTCTTTTCGAAGGAAAATAAAAAATAAATTATTGTATTCATCACAAAACTTGGACTCAACGTTTCCCGACAATCTAGGAGAACAGACAACAGATCATCTGATATATGAGTGCAAACTACTGAATAGACAACGCACAGTTCTTAAACAAGGAGTTACCAGAACAGGCTGGAACTGGCCAACTACTAACAATGTTCTAATAACAAAACACACCCAGGAATTCTACGGATTCGTGAATTAAATAGACTTTGACAAACTAAAGTAACACAAATGTCAAACAAAATGGAAACAAAGCATAAAAGGAATCTGAAAACAAAGACTATAAATAAAAAAGGTGAGTACCTTCTTATGTTAATTCAATATCTTTGGAATTTGTAAACATGTGGTAGTTCTGTTTTAGAAATTACACTTAACTTAATAGAAGTAACAATTTTTACATCCATACTTGTTGCATTACATATTTAAAAGATACACACTTGATTCAGTAGAAACATAGTACTAAAAAAACTAAAACATGTAAGGTAGGATGTTTTTCAAAAAATTAAAGAAGACTACTGTCCTGTAGAAAAGAAAAATGCAACATCTTTGGTTAAAAAGTTAACGAATTTATAGCTTCTCTATAACTTATTCTTTTATATGCTTATTTTCCTGTAAGTACTTCCTAGTAAACATGATTCATAAACAATTTTTATATTCTGTTGCTTAGAAATACAGGACTACAGAGAGTAGGTACTGGTAATACAATATTATTTTCGAACATAATTCGGATATGAGAGACGGGATAATGTATACTTTTTGCACGGTGTGATGAGAGCAAAAAATCACAGGTGATAAAATTTCAAAACTGCGTTGTACAATGTTGTAAAACTTAAAACATTAGTAGGAACAACATTGTAAACGTCTAATGCTTCATGTTGGTGTTGACTCTTTGATGCCTGAAATATTTTCTCTTGTATATTTTCTGTAGCTATAGATGTATAAGCCGGCCAAAACCAGTTGAGGCTTTAATATTAATTTTCTTTAATTCGTACATATTATATAGGCATTAAAATTTTCGGATGTGTTAATGTATTGTTTTTTATTCAGAATATATGAAGGTTACTCATCTTTATATTTTGCTTATTTAGTAAATGTACCCAGGCTTTCCCGCTTAAAGATCCTGGCGAATTCTCTTTACGTTTTCCTGATATTGAGAATAAATAACACCTCCCCCGAGTGACATTGAAGAAGGGCAAGAGATTGCTTCACAGAGTAAAGTTTGCCTTAAAACTACAGGAGAAGCAAGGCAGCTTTGCTAGTGAAAATCAAGCTAGCAGAAGAATACGCTGCAAAACTTCCAGTATAAGCCGGCCAAGGCGAATGCAGTCCTACACCGGGGAGCGCAACTTGTACATGTAACGGTTTGCCCACCCTCCTGTACATTCCAGCTGGGAAAGTGCGAGCGAATGTTCATGATGGCATTTCCCCTTTGTGTGTTAAAATCGTATGTATGTATATAAATATATATTGTATATATACATGCATATCATACATTCTCAAATCCATTACAATACAATACATTTGTACATCTCTTTCAGCCTCCCGTGTGCTTGGCGTTATTCCGTTTCTTCTCCCGATTTATCATTGCTGTTGAGACGGATTGTCGCCCGGGTAAATAAGCGCATAGCCTATATCTTAATTGATTAAATTGTTTAGGTTAATTAGTAAGTAAGATATCATGTATTTATTGTATATTGGATGTTCAGAGAGATTGCTCCTAGAAAGCGTTCCAAACTTCAACCCGATAGTTCTCAAGCGACGAATTCAGTTGTTTACGCTAGTTCTTTGTACATTGCAGGAGGGGAAAGACGCTATTGTGTGGTCACGTCTCCGCAAGAGAAAGTGAAGACGACATATATACCGGGGAAGCACAGGGAAATTTAGGTGAAGAATCACGTGAAAGACGCATTGACCAATTAGAATTAATCACGTCACGGCAGAAGCGCACCCCAAGCTACTTTCGGCGCCAAAAATGGGCCAATGAGATTACAAGTTGGAAGTTACGCACGTGGGTTGAATTTGCTATAAATATAGAGTATTCGTCGCAATTTTCACGCAGTTGAGATGTAACTCCACGGGGAACCTGCGAAGCCCAAAACAAGAGTACGCGCGAATTAGCAGAGTTATTATAGTGATTGACGCAGTTGGAATGTAACTACACGCAGAGTCTGTGATGCTGGAACAAGAATCCTCTTACATATAGTAAGGTTATTACAGTGATTCATACAGTTGAAATAAATGTCACGCGTAACCTGCGACGCCGGAAACAAGGAAGCCACGGCGGAAATTCAAAATGTCTAATTATTCTGCACTTAACAGTTGTACTCGTCGCCGGGTAAAGTTTAGTTACCTTTATGCGCGTTACGTCCTTGTTCGAGGGAAATTATCGGAACTCAATCGCGCCAGGAACATTATCGGGAAAGCTTGTGAAGAGAAATAAATCTTGACTGAACGAAAAGTGCCGACGTCATTTTAAGTTAATTCCCTTACCACTCCCTGGATATCACCGTAGCTAAATACCTGAGCTGGATATTAATAGATTTCAGTTGCTCGTCGCTGAGTTCACCAATAGCCGAGGAGCATCGAGAATCGACTTTAGCAGCTGCAACGCCGGAGAGAGAGGACCAGTCTGCGCTGCGCAGCCCAGCCACACCAGGTACGTCCACCAGTTCCGCCACACTGTGGAATACGGGATTGATTATTGTCCTTTCCATTTCGTCTTACATAAGTGCATCACTATTTCAATATACTTTTTGAATAGTTTCTTAACTTATGAATCAAGTTTTTCCAGTCGTTTGCTGTTTTGAACAATAGAATTCTAATAAATTATGCTGTTGAACCAGTTCATCAGAGCGTTCTCTCAAGAACTCCGTTTATCTTTACACTTTTTACAGTTCACTATTTTTCTAAGTCTTTCTTTACATCCAAAAAAATTAATCTCTTTCTTGCAAAACATTATAATTTTCGCAGCGTAGGGATATTTTAACCTCGTAATACTCCTGATATTTTCTTCTAATGACACAACTCGTCCATATCATCCAAAACGACATTGTTTACCAATCTTGTGAGGTGATATAATTTTGCTCGTTCCACCTCCTTCAAGCCAGCCCTCCTTTCTGATCTTGCATATCTTTGTCCTATTTTAACCGGAAGAAACGACAATAAGTTCAATGGTAATAGGCATTGTCTGACCTTTTTTCTTCTCTTCGTTAGTTAACTTAAGAACATTATAATAACACGCTTTGCATTCCATCACTGCCTCTGAAAACTATGCGGCGTGCTAGTGAAGTACACCATAGTGTAAAGCAATGCATGACGTATGCGTGAAGTTATATTGCGTCATCGTGTTAGTTAGCCTGCTCTCCGCTCACACTACAGGACTGCACTGGCTTTGGCCGGCTTATACATCTATAGCCACACATAGGCAAGAGATAAAGTGTCGGCCATCAAAGACATCAACACCAACATGAAGCATTAGACGTTTACAATGTTGTTCCTACTAATGTTTTAAGTTTTCCAACATTGTACAACGCAGCTTTGAAATGTTATCACCTATGGTTTTTTTTCTCTCATCACACCGTGCAAAAACTATGTATTATCCCGTCTCTCATGTCCGAATTATATTCCAAAATATTGTTGTTTCGCCAGTACCTATTCTCCCTAGTCATGTATTACTAAGCAACAGAATAAAGCGATTTCTGACTAATCGTAGTTAACAGGAAGTACTTTAGGAAAAATAAGCCTGCAAAAGAATAATTTATAGAGGACCCATGAATTTGTTAACTTTTTAAATCCTATAGTTTTAACAACAGATGTTGTCTTTGTTTCTTCAGGACATTAATCCTTTTAATTTTTTTGTTTTGTTAATTTGTTGAATAACATCATGCTACATTACAAAGTAATATTATAATATGTTTTAGGTTTTTAAGAGTTATGTTTCTATTGAGTCAAGTGTGTATCTTTTAAATATGTATTGCTACAAGTATGGATGTAGAAAATTGTTATTTCTATTAAGCTAAGTGGAATTTGTAAGAGATAACTACTACATGTTTACAAATTTCAAAATATATTAAATTAACATAAGAAGATACTCAATTTTTGTGATTTATAGTCTTTGATTTCAGATTCCTTATATGCTTTGTTTCCATTTTGTTGAACATTTGTGTTATTTTAATTTGTTAAAGTCTATTTAATTCACGAATCTAATTCCTTTGTGTGCTTTGTTATTAGAACATTGTCGGTAATTGGCCAGTTCCAGCAATTCTTGTGTAAGAATTGAGCGTTGTCTATTCAGTAGTTTGCAGTTATAAATCAGATGATCTATTGTCTGTTCTTCTAGATTGCAGGGACACGTTGAGTCGTCTATTATTTGAAACCTGTGCAGCTATGATTTTGTTTTACTATGGCTGAGTACTGTTGCTGTGATTTCTGGTGTTGTCGGAATTGTGAGATTTAGTCTTTGGTCTATGTCTGGAAAAAACAGCTTTATTTGGCTCCTTTCTGTGTGTTGTCCCATTGTCTTTGCCATTTTTCCTGGCTTGCTTTCCTCAATTCGGAAACGATTGTTGTTACAGGTATTTTGTTGCATACTATGGGTAGTTCGTTGTCTTGAGCTACTTCTTTGGCGAGACTGTCTGCAGGTTCGTTACTTTCTATTCCTATGTGCGCCTTTACCCATCCAAAGTCTATTGTCCAATTTTCTTCCTTAAGTTGTCGAATCATATTCCTAATTTCTTCTATGATAGGGGAATGTATTGAGTTGTTTTTAAGAGAGGCGAGAGTCACTTTGCTGCCTATATGTATAGTTACTTTGGTATTGCTGCTTGTGTAATTGGTCATATTGCATTGTTCCTGAGACTCTAAAATGGCTATGGCTTCAGCTTGGTTGTTTGAACAGCCGGGATATAATCTGTATTTAAGTTGTTCCTTCAAAATTTGCTCCACATATATAGCTATATCTGTTCCGACTTTGTCTTCGATTTTCAGCCGTGGGATCTGTTGTGTCATTAATGTCGGTTATCTTCACAAGTCAAGATGAGTGTGGCCATTCTGTGGCAGGCTTTGGTATTTCGCATTCTTGTTCTCTTACCTCTATGTTATGCTTTATTCTATATAGTTGTATCTTCGCTTCTATTACTAACCCTATTGGAGTTATTCCAGCTATCACACAAGAGGCTTCGAATGAAATTGTTCTGTATCCTTTTGCCATTTTTATATTACATAGTCCCTGTACTCTTTGTAATTTCTTCAGATTCACTTGCTTTAATGGCGACTCCCGACACAAGAGCCCCAAGAGGTTTCTTGGGCAGCGAAGATGTAAGTTACTTAGTATGCTTGGCCATCAGGCTGTTGTTACTTATGAAATCCTTAGCTGCTAGCGCTACGTCCACTCTGTTTTTTTTTTTTTTTTTTTTTTTTTTTTGAGGAAGGAAGCGGTATTGATTATGATTGAGGTTTCATTTGGAGTAGGTGTAATGGTTTATTCTATCAATGAGTAATTTTTCTAAAAGTTTGCCTCCTACATTTATTAAACGTATAGGACGGTATTTAGAGGATCCGTTGCTACCTTCTTTCCCGCGTTTAACGATAGGGATTCTGATAGAACGTTTCCATTGTTTTGGAAAGCAAGCGGTCTTCAGGCAAGGGCTGAATATTTGAGTGAGAAGCTTTCGGAAACAGTTGAGCGTTTCCATAAGAATCTCGGCATTTAAGCCATCTTCGCCTGGTGCTTTCTTTGAATTAAATTTCTGAAGCGCCCTCAATATCTCTGTGTCTGTAAATTCTAGTCGTTTTGCGTATCAATAGGTAAGGTTGTTTGGTGTCTGATTTGTTTATGTCGGTCATTGTTGCTATTATCATTGTCCTCGGGTACTAAGTTTTCAAGCGTATGCTGGGTTGTGCTTTTTATATCTTCTGTGTACTTTCCTGTTGCGGTTTCAAGTGTAGTAAAAGTTTATTTGGCCTGCAATTTTCCTCAAGCTTTTACACCGCGTTCCACGGATATGAACTGTTGGTTTGAGAGCAGAATTATTTTCTGCAGTGATTTCCTGCTGGTGTAGTTTCGCCTGGTAGTTCCTTTTACCTTCTTGGTATTGTAACTTCCTCTCTTGTCTTAGATTGCCATTGTTCCTGGTCCTGTGGCACCTCCTTCGTAGTGCGTGTCTTTTTCCTTAACACAGTGAGCTCAGTCGTCCACCATGGCACTGATTTTCCCTCTTTTGCCTCCTTCCCAGATCTTAGTATCCTGAAGGCTGCATTGGACGCTGTTATTAGACTGTCTGTAAATTTGGCACTAAGAACTTCAGTTTCTGTGTAGTTTCCTGCCTTGTGGCTCAAGACGTCATCTAGTAATTCGTCACTATGTTTCACTCCAAAGGATGATTGGAGGTTCGCCGCTAATTCATCGGCGAAGTTTTCTAAGTCTTTCGTTTTCATGAGACCTCGGCTGCAAGTGAAGTTGGGCACTTCGCCGTACATTTTACTACAGGCTATGTCAAAAGCAAGAGGTTGTGGCTGGAACAGTTTTCTTCTAATCCGCAAGACCAGTCTCTTATTGATTGGATTAATATGCCGTTGCTTAGAGTCAAGTGGATCCAGCTCCGTCAAATGTCGGAAATTCCTGTGTTCTCGTTAATTAGGTATAGATTACTAGTTAGTAGTAACCCTACAAAAGTTATCCCCCCACCGGTGCGTAGTCACGGCGTAACATAGTTTGTTTCTTGCATTTGTATCCATATCGAGTATTAGGTCCTTTCCATTTGTCAGTTTTGCAATTTTTTCTATTTTCTCGATGTCCTTTCCAATGTCATCTTCATAGTTACAATCAATGCTGGCTCCATAGAAGTGAAGTTCCTTGTAAGTAAATCCCGTGGCCACAGTCCTCATCAGAGATTTGGGTAATTGCTACTCCATCGATGTTATAATTGTTTATAATTATAGCCGGTCTTTTCCTTCTGTTACCGTGCGTACCATTTTTAAAGGATTTTGAAAATCCGATCACGTTGTTTGATGTGTTGTAGGGTTCTTCCAGAAAAGCGACGTCTATGCTTTTATCTTGTAGAAGTTGGGTTAAGTTGTAAGTTTCGTTTCTCGAATGTTGAATATGGATTTGTGCGCATTTGATTTTCATTGGTCTGTTCAGTCTATAATAATATCGTTTTGCCAGAGTATTGTTTTGTGCACATCCATAGGCCACATTTAGTAGTCTGTGTTTTGCCTGTACTTCAATAAAATGGCGTGCAGGTGCGAAGAGTTCTTATTCAGAGAGCAGTGATTGACACAATCTTTCTCCTACTTATTGTATGTTATGCAGTTGATGCATTTGTGGTCTTCCGCTGTCGTGCAGTCTGGTGGTTTGTGGTCCCCTGCACAGACAGGGCAAGCTTCTTCGCATTTGCCTTCGGTATGCCTATGATTGAATCTGCTACAGTGAAAAATCTTTTCGCTACGAGATAATATTCTATTTTACAGACCAGCCTTCCAATTTTAAGTTTGGTTTGCAGTTATTTCTTTCTGGTTTTTGGGCCCACTTCTTATATCACAGGTTCTGGTCTTTCCAAGCTTTGGTCCAGTATCTTGCTGTTAATTCCTCGTGCTTTAGGCCGTGTTCAGGTTTCTGGGGTATAAATGTGTTAGTAATGCAATACTGGTAATTTTGGAAAAATTCCTGAACTTTCTAATTTTAAAATCCTCCTGAACTACGTCAAACTTAAATAAAAATATCGAGAATAATATATTCATGTTAGGAGAGTAACATGAAGGATTGCTTTATGTATTTTTCGCTGATTCAGTAGATATTTTGAAGAATATCCGATATAAACTACATCATATGGAACAATTTGAATGCGACAGAGCATAAAGGAATTCAAACGAAAGAAAAACGATTTCGAACGAGACTCATATAGCTATGCTCTATGATGGATATTTAAAATGTTACGAGACGAAATATAACAACCCATCATAGAAACAAAGGGAAAACAGATTATTGAACCAGACGCATCAAATTCGTTTATTACACTCCCCCTATTCTCTCGCCAACCAATTTAGCGTTCTGACTTGTTTGTTCGCTCGCTCACTTGAGAACAAGTGAGAGTAGGGGAACGAGTTAATCATTTGTGTGCTACTTGATATACTTATCGCAAAATGTTGAAAAGGCAAACGATAAACCACTTGAAGGAAGTGAACAAATTAACGGGGCCACTATTCTTACCTAATGACCCGGTGACAGAGGCTCTTTAGCTTGAGGAACTCAATTGGTACATAGCTAAATTGCTAAATTGCCAAAAAATTTCCTCAGCTCAGCCGTCTAAAGTTTACTCAGATTTTATGTTATATTTTGCGGGTTCTTAGCGTTTACACGCACATACCACACTGATGTAATGGAAATTGAATACACTACAACACATCAATGTTTATTAAAAAAAAAAAAAAAAAAAAAAAAGAGGTTGGGTAGGAGAGAGAAAGCGTACGGTTTTACGGAAGCATGTAATCAGTGGACCTGCAGTTCTTTTTTACTGCAGGACTCATCCCGTGCAATAAATATACGTAGCTTCCTAAAAATTTTCATTTATAACATCTTAAAAGGAAGCGGAATATTATTTTTAAATTTTTTAGAATTTTGCACGAAGCATACACCAGCTTCGCCGAGCAATATTTGCTCAAGTTGTAAAATACATCTACTCTATGTCCCTTTGCATTGTGCTGCGAGCTTTAACTGCATTCACGTCTAGATTCCAATGTCAGTGGTGTAACATGTATTAAATTCCATGCATATTGGCATTCGCATAGACTGCTGTTTGCTGCCGACGATCAATACGTGTGATGACATTCCATCTTTCTCGAGTGCTGTGTGTGTGTGTGTGTGTGTGTGTGTGTGTGTGTGTGTGTGTGTGTGTGTGTGTGTGTGTCAGAGATAAACTTATGCTTCTTCATATGTAAATTATATGACAAATAAAATGTGAGCAAAATTTACTCTTAAACCATCAGCTTCCCTCATACAAAATGTTATTTTTGTTACTCAGAAAGGAATTTTCAGCTTTCCGAAAATAGTGATTGCACAATGGACAAATCTTAATACTGTAAAATGATTATGAATAACACAAGAAAAGAAAAATTAGTTCTTACTTAACTAAAACCGTAAAAAGAGTGCTATTTTAAAATGAAATTAACGGAATAAATCTTAAATATGATTAATTTACTTTTAAATAGATACTCAAATACATTAATTTGATTACAAATTATTTTGTAGAATCTTAATTGAACCTTTTAGGGCAAAAATTACAATATTTCACATAAAATTGGCCTTAAGATTGAAGTCCTTGCAAAACTTAGCAAAGCGGCCCAACCATCAGTCTAATAACTTTAATTGAAGATAAATTGTACTTTTCAAGGAAGTAGGGGATAGTAGACTTACACATTTTGTATTTTTCTCCATGCACTTCAGCTGATCGTTATACATTCTTCTCCATTCTTTGAGTTGGATTGATGATTTATCCAGATGATGAGCCAGTTGGAATGGCGAGTATGCCTATCCGACGAGAGGAGCCATCTTGGGAGAGTCAGTGTACTTGTTCTACTTTTGCCTTTGAGATTTCAGCAATAGAGGATCTAATTTTAAGGTGTCGACAGTTCCACAGTGTCTGTCAGAAAGATACAATATTAACGGGGAAAAGTACACAAGAAAACGTGGGATAAATTCAGTGCGCCCATACACTAAAAGTTATGCTAGTGTTTTGCGAGACATCGGCAATGAAGGAACTAAATCACTATTAATATCCTACATCTGCAGTGTAATCGGCAAGAAGTGGTAGGTACAGGCTGTTCGATTCAAGCCGTTTTTATGCAAGTAACTTAGGTAGCTAACGGCCGAGTAATACAGGAGACCGGTTTTGGAAAATATCTAATGGCTTTGTCCATATAGATCCTACATTTTCCTTTCCCTCTTTCAATAAAATATTTGTGTCAAAAGCTCGTTCCGATGCAAATTATTCAATCCGTGTTGGTCACTCCATCTTCTCATAGGTCTTCCTAGAGCCCTCTTTCCGTTCAGTTTATTTAATAAAGCTTGCTTAAGGAATCTGCGAGGCGGTATTCTTATAAAATGTTCTTTCCATTTTGTGATGGTAATTATGTAGCTCATCCACGAAATTCATTTATCCCACTGTGTACGAACATGTTGATTTCTGGATCTCTCCCTTCATGAGTTTGCAATCAATGATCTCATCAAGTACAACTGTGATTCTTCAAAACATCGCTGATCTTGATCTCATAAAAGCATGTTTCTCTACCGTACTTCAAGGATGTTTTAGGGACAATATTATATAATTTTTATTTGATGTCCATTCTCATGTTCTTTACTATGCATACTTATTTATTTTGGATATCTTCATAATTCAATTGATTCTAGTAACTAAATAAATTAATTAGTGTAGCTTCATTCAAAACTTAAAGAGGAAAAATGAAGTGTTTATAAAGAGATTCTAATAACTAAATAAATAAATTAATTATTGTAGCTTCATTCAGAACTTAAAGCTGAAAAATGAAGTGTTTATAAAGAGACAACAAAACATTGTTCTACAGAAATGCTGTTTATTTTATTTCTGAGTTACATGTTCTAATTGCGCCGTCGTGCATATCATGGCATTGGTACTGGATTACACCACAGGAGGCAACAATCACTGGTATTCCAAATGAAATCCTCCGACCACAGTCGCAGGTGGAGACGTGCACCCGTGTCAGTATGAGCTCTGGGCACCGGCTCGGATGTAATGCACAACAGGTGGCTCTTATCCTACGTCACAGTTCCAGGCGGGTTTATTGCTTCCTTTTCTACTCATTACGCTTTACATAACCCAATAGCAGTCAGCAGTGCTTTACCCAGCAGAAACCAATGTTTCGTCGACAGGTTCGTCCTTACTGGTGTTAAGGTTCCTCAGCAGGAAGGATCGAAACCTCCTGCCGTTTAGACAATACTTCCAGCGATCATGAACCCTACCTATCGCAACCTGGCTCAGTGTATATTATTATGTTTTGATAGTTCGGTGGAAGACGATACTCGCATCGTACCATTAAACACGTCGAATTATGTTGGGCTCCTAACCCAAATCTCTCAGGTTGTCGTAGCAACATTTACTTTTATCTTCACAAAAACTCTGCACGAGCTATCACCCAATATGGATGTTACAGACTATTCCTTATGATGCGCTGCACGAGGACTCTCTTGATAACCAAGACTACTACTCAAATGGGAACTTCCGCGAAAGGTTTCGGGAAAATTGTTTTCGCAAACTTTTATCACTTTTACGTCCCATATTTGTAGTCCTGCACAAGGTTTACAATTTTTCGTGTTTTAAAAGAGTATTTGTGCTGCAATTTTCTCTCCTTTCTCTAGATCTATTGCTTAAGTACATTCTTTACTTGCAATATTAAGAAAACTGTTCTTCCCATGCTACCATCTATGGTGTAACGTCTATCATATGAATTTGTGGTGAAATTCTTAATGTAATATATTGCAATATTTTGATTTTGTGACTTGCGATCTTGAGTTTCTTAAGCCAGTAAGTTCATTGGAAAAACGATTTTGTGTTGAAACTTGTGATTGAGAGAGATAGAGAGAGAGTGAGAGATAAAGAATCGTTTTAGAAATGCATTACACAAGAGCTGCAATTACGTACTATTGTTTGTTTCAAATGAACTATGATACCCTAAATATAACAAAGTATGGTTTAATAAAAAACCGTTAAGGTGAGCATACAATAGCCTTACGACCTTCAGTTGAGCTCATCAAAATTCAGAAACATCCCTCTTTTCTGGCCCCCTTGCCCCGCAATATTTATCTTCGGACGTGATTACCCATATTGCAAATTATATATCTCTGCTTTCAAACAAGTTGTGGTAATTCTCAGTTACACATTTTTTCAATATGAAATGCATTCTTTATGGAATACCTGTCATTAATAAAATATACGTGACTATTTTATAGATAAATACAATCAACAAAGTCTGGGGAGCTGAATGTTTGCAAAGTGGATTTCTTACTAAAAGCATTTTTCAGAAACTTACTTTCTTTTTTTGGATAGTTACTGAAATAGTGGAAATTTTACAAGCCAAAATTCTTCCATATTACAATGAAGTAAGTTCTTTCCAGCATATGCTAGAATACTTCTGCTTAAACGGAGTTTCCTCTTGTTTTTAGTCTTACAAACCAATTCTTTGAGCCAATAAATGGCCTGTTGAAGAGAAAACCTTGAACCATAGCATATCCAGGATGGGTAATCAATCCTATGCTTGACATGGCGGTGAACAAGTAGGAAATGAAATGTAGTGATGAAAATGGTGTTAGAAAAATTCTCGTATAAAATTATGAAACCCAGCATTCACCTGGTAACCGAAGAAAACCGAGATAAAGCCTTCGACAGCCTGATATACCTTAGTAGATACATTTTCCTACCACAATTGAGCTTTAAAGTTATCCACTTTTTACTTTCTCTAGCCCGTATCTACAATCTCCATATTAGGCAGAGAATGTATTGTATTCCACCCAAAATTTGATGTCAAGATTTCACCGAAAATGTAGGTTTTGAGTTCCCCTGAGTCCGAAAAATACAGCTTTAGGAAAAGGTCCGGTGTGTCTGTGTGTGTCCCTTTGCATAGCACAGTTCAAAAATGAAAAATCCGTTAAAAACCAAACTAGGTATTTAAGTTTAGTATCTCCCAAGGATGCAACGCGATGTTCTTCAAGAAAATCTCCACCCTCAGCTACCCTTTGCATGGAAAAGTTTACGAAAATTTTGATTTTCTCAAAAATGCTTCTAACGGTTTTGATTGAACCATCGCATACTAAAGATATTTACATCACAAATAATATGTATATCTTGAATTTTCTGGGAATAGTCTCTGAATACCTCTTTATTCTGGATGAATTTTGCTGAGTATTGCATAACAGATAAACCGCAAGAGACAGACAAAAACTAACCACGCCAAAAATGTAGATCCTTTTAAAGCACATGATTTGTGCCATAAACACTTTTTTGTAGAACTGGTCGTTTCTGAGATATTATTATTATTATTATTATTATTATTATTAATTTCTTATTGCTTCATTTATACAGCCGCCTTGTAACATCTAAGGTCATATCGGGGGCTTTGCACTTGAAACAACTCGTCTGCAAGTTTTTTACATTGAGTTACAATCGTATTTTCCTCAAACTCACGCATTCACTCTCACATACATACTTCCAGACTCTGTGGGAGTTGGGGAATAATTATCGCTAAAGAAAACTTCCCCGCCCCAGCTGGGAATCGAACCCGGAACCTCCGGGTGAGAAGTCAGCTTGCTGATCACTCGACCATGGAGGCAGTCATTACTTATTGGTTTCAGCCTTAAAATACTTATACTTTTCTCAAAGGGGCCATAAAAAGCCGCCTGAGCCTCAATTGTTTCACATAGCGTCGAGCTTTTAAAGGATTTGACTATCGCTGGAAAAAGGTCACTGTAATTTTTTTAAAAAAAATTATTCAGAAGATAAATCTTTTATCTAAATAATGCTAATTAAGCTAAATATAAGCAGAATTAGCCTTATTACTTGCTTCCTTATAAGTAGAAGGGAAGTAAGAAAATGCACAGACTAAAGCAATAGTCAAGTCCTTTAACAGCCGGTCGCTATGTGAAACTATTGAAATTCCATTCTTTTTGCTTGCCAGGAGCAAACAAATGAGAAACGAGAGGAGAGATGTCTTCCCGTGCGAGAAGTCTAAGTGGCTTAAAATTCAAAACAATAATCGAGAATACCTCGTAAACGGTTAAAAATACAATACAATATATATATATTACGTGTTTTATTGAGATCTACATTTTTTGTGTAGTAAATGTTTGTCTATCTCTTATGGTTTGCCAGTTATACAAAAGTCATCCAGAATGACGAGGTCTTCAGAGGCTATTCCCGGAAAATTCAAGATATACATTTCGTTTTTCATAAAAATATGTTAAACAAAAAGTATTGCAATCAAAATCGTTACAGCCATTTTTGAGAAATCAAAAGCCTTGAAAAATATTCTACGTAAAGGGTAGTTTGGGGTTGATGGATTTTCTTGAAAATCTTCGTGTCGCAACTTTAGAAAATACTGAACTTAAATTCAAAGTTTATTATTAAAGGACTTTTCGTTTTTGAGCATACCCCACAAACACACTATGGACATATTTCTAGAAATGCTCCTTTTTTAGATTCAGGGGTTTTCAAACCATATATTTCCGGTGAAACCTCGGTATCACGTTTTTGGGACAATACAATACCTTTTAATAACTTTAGTTTTTTTTCTCACAGAAACCATGAGTAGAACAGAAGTTGGATGGGCAGACTGAAAAATTCAATGTCATAGCCGGGATTTGAGCCACAGATCTCCCGGACTTTAGCTGGTTGCTCTACCACTGAGGTACCATGGCAACATGCTGGCATATCATTGAATTTCTCACCTGACTCGCATGTTTCCTAGTCAACCTTAAGGTGATCTCAAATTATTTTGAAATGACAACTCCAATGGCGACTTACAATGCTGTCCCAGGATTCATAGTACAGCCAACTATTGTGGACAATTGTGATAATTTTAATTGTTTTCTCACAGAGACCGTATGTAGGACAGGAGCTGAATAGGTAGAGTCAGACTGAAAAATTAAATGTCCTAGCTGGGATTTGAACCACGGATCTCCCAGTCTCTAGCCGGTTGCCAGAGTAGAACATTGTAAGTCGCCATTGTGTTTGTCATCTCAAAATAATTTGAGATTACGTTGTGGCATGTTGCCATGGTAGGTCAGTAGTAGAGTAACCGGCTAGAGGCCGGGAGATCCGTGGTTCATATCCCGACTATGACATTGAATTTTTCAGTCAGACTCTACCAATCCAAATCCTATCCTACAAATGGTTTCCGTGAGACTGTCCATCATAGTTAGCTATACTATGAATCCTGGAACTTAAGGTACATACAACATTGTAAGTCGCCATTAGTGTTGCAATCTCAAAGCAATTTGAGGTTACCTTGTGGTTTACCAGAAAACCTGCGAGTCAGTTGAGAAATTCAATGCTATGCCGGTACGTAGCGATGGCAGCGCAGTGGACGAGCAACCGGCTAGAGACCGGGAAATTTGTGGTTCAAATCCAGATTATGACATTGAATTTTTTAGACTGACTCTACCTATCCAATACAATACTTTCTCTATACACTATGTACATAGTACGTGTAGAGACAGCAAGAAATGCGTTAAATACAAATTTTAATATCTTCCAACGATACGGCACTAAGATTTTCAAGAAAGCCTCCCTACCAAATTACCCTTTACATAGAAAACATTTTTGAATATTTCGATTTCTCAAAAATGTCTGTAAGGGCTTTCTTTAAAAGAAGTACAGTTTATTTACATGACAAATAAAATAAATATCCTGAATTTTCTGGGAATAGCCTTTGACATCCTCTTCATTCTGCTTGAATTTTGCATAACTAATGAGCCGTAAGAAACTTACTACTCAAAAAGCGTATATCTTGACAAAACATACGATTCACGTCCTTTACATTTTTGTTGTAAAGCTAAACGTTTCCGGGATATTCCTTGTTATCAGCTTTAATTTTAAAATTCAGGGTGTACATAAATGAATATCGGGGTTTTAACTTTTTATAATATTTATTACATTCAACTTATAGTTATAAATTATATGTCAAATGAAAAAGCAACTCAAACAGTTTTGTTTGTTGGCACAAGTGCGTATGTGCGTGGAATGTTTCTGCCGCAATCCGCTAGACAGCGGTAGTAGCAAAGATGGTGACTAGTAAACAGAAAGTGTTTTGTGTTTTGCAGTTTGCAAAGACCGAATCTATAGTTACTGTGCAACGTGCATTCCATAGTAAGTTCGGTTGTGATCCTCCTAGTGATAAAAACATTCGTAGATGGTATAATCAGTTTGAAGATACCGGCTGCCTTTGTAAAGGGAAGAGCACGGGACGACCAGGAGTAAGTGAAGAGACTGTTGAACGAGTGAGAGAGTCGTTCACTCGTAGCCCAAAGAAATCAGTCCGGAAGGCTAGTCGTGAATTACAAGTTCATGTGTCGACTGTTTGGAAAGTTGTAAGAAAACGCTTACAGCTACGTCCTTACCGTTTACAGTTATTACAGGCTCTAAAGCAGACAGACCACGGATTACGTGCCAAATTCACAAACGACATTTTTCATGACGATTTTGTGGATCGTGTTGTTATCAGTGATGAATCGACCTTTCACCTTAGTGGACATGATAACACTCATAATGTGCGCATCTGGGGTTCAGAAAATCCTCACGAGATGGTACCAATGCAACGAGATTCCCCTAAAGTGAATGTTTTTTGTGCCGTATCCCGGCGAAAAGTTTATGGGCCTTTCGTTTTTGGTGAACCTACTGTAACTGGCACTTCTTACCTTGATACACTAGAGCAATGGCTCTTCCCTCAGTTGGAAGAAAATGTAACAGAGAACTTCATTTTCCAGCAGGATGGTGCGCCACCTCACTGGCATAACGAAGTACGCGATTGGTTGAACGTCACTGTACCCGAGCGCTGGATAGGCCACAAGGGCCCCAATGACAGGGCTTGCTATGCATGGCCTTCACGTTCCCCTGACCTAACTCCATTCGATTTTTACCTTTGGGGGCTTCATGAAGGATCGTGTGTACGTGCCTCCGCTACCAGCTGACCTCCGTGAATTAAGAAACTGGATTGAAGCAGCTATTGCTACAATTACTGAATACACACTTATCAACGTTTGGGAAGAACTCGGCTATAGACTTGAAGTATGCCGTGTGACAAAGATTAGTCACATTGAACATTTATAAGCTTCTTGGTAAAACTGTTTGAGTTGCTTTTTCATTTGACATATCATTCATAACTGTAAGTTGAATGTAATAAATATTATAAAGAATTAAAGACCCGATATTCATTTATATACACCCTGTACTTATACTTTTTTCAGACAGGAAGTCGCCCGGATTCCTTTGTTTTACTTCTGGTCAAGCAAAGAAACGAATTTCATGACTTATTGACTATCGCTTTAGCTTATTGACTATCCCTTTACGTATAAGGAACTAAGCAATAAGAACATTCTGCTAGTGCTTATCTCGATTAGCTTAGTGTGGAAAGAAAATTAATCGTTTGTAAGAAGTTTGTAAAACAGCCAGAGAAAGTCGTGTGAATGTAGCACATCAGTTTTTTAGAAACAGTTCTGTGTGTGTCTGTAGAGAGCACAGTTCTAAACGAAACATCAGTATCTTCCAAGGATCCCGGAGCTGGGGGTCTTAATAACCCACAAACCCTTAAAGCCCAACGTTGAATGGGTACCGGGCGCGTCGGCAGGTGGCGGATAGCCGGGGCCTGCATGGTGGTTTGGTTCCCACCTTACTACTGTGTAGGCCTGACTTAAAATATTGAACAGGAGCCCGCGAACCAACTCCCCAATCCCAAGGTGTAATGCGTAAACGTGCCGAAGGGGTGCATGGCTTATGGGAGATGTGTGGGGAACGGAGCCTCTGAGATACCAGGAGACCTCCCAGAATATTTAGGCTTTCCCTGCAATAGGGGGCTCTGCCAGGGTCGACAGTTTTTCCCTTATACTCGTGGGACCAAAATGGACACAAGCAATCTAGAAAAGAAGTTTTCAGAAGAAACTGATTACGGAGCTCATGAATCAGACTTGACAGAACTAAAAACCTCTGAAATATCTGTTGAGGACTTGGCTACAGAAATGTCAATACTACAATCCAAAAGATCTTCAGGTGCATAGAAGAAGGGACTTCTAAGAGAGAAGAAGATGAAAGAGGGGACCTGGACGGTTGAGAAAACTGCCAGGAGAACCACTTCAGGAAAACAAAGTGTTGGATCTAGTGGTGGTATTAAAAGGCCCCACTCAGACTCCAGCACTCCAAAACCTGCAAAACAGGAGTCAAAAAGGCACAGGAGTTCCTAGTCGGTACAGACTGTGTGTTTTCGTGATGCCACGGATGAAATCAGGATGGCAATCTAAGTCATCTGCACCCTGATACAAAACTGATTCGGAAACAAGCTGACTTGATTTAGTTTAAACTGATTGAAGCTGTGGATGAGGTTCTTAAAGATAGTTCTCCTCCATAATTCATCGGTACCAAATTTGTTCAGGGAGTCGTATCTATGTCCGGTACAAATGAACACAACAAAGGTTGGCTTAACCAGTCAGTTAGCATTCTTGAAGACCTTTAGAAGAGGGCGAGTTGAAAGTAGTCAACTACAAAGACCTCCAAAAAAGACCCAAGGTACTAGTCTGATACCAGATAACTCTGAGGCAACGGTTTTTGCCAAGACACTCGGGAAACAAAATCCCGAGCTGAAAACAGAGGAATGGTTGATTATTATTAGGAAAGAGGTCCAGAAGGGACAAACTTTGGCCTTCTCGATCGATTCGTTCATAAAACGCACTCCAAAAAGCCAACTTTAAGGCTTATTAGGGACTTGGAAGGGTATCCTTCAAATTCCTCAAGGAAGGGATGCAGATGATGGAGATACTGCAGGTAAATCTTCATCACAGTAGAGCAGCTTCTGCTGCACTCTATGTGAAGATGAAGTCCTGTGATGTAGCACTCATCCAGGAACCCTGGTCATATAAACGGGAGATAAAAGGGCTATAGGAATATTCCGGAATTTTGTGTATAGTAGAACTGAGAAGACTCCTAAAACCTGCTTTTTAGTCAAAATTGACATAAATATATTACCGCTAATGAAACTTTGTTCCAGGGACGTAACTGCAGTGAAGATAAAATCAATGGGGAAAGTGGACCGAGGGAGCTCATACTCGGGTCGGTCTACCTCCCCTATTATGACCCCAATTTACCTCCTACGAGGGGACTGGAACAGCTGGCAGACACCTGCAACTCTGAAGGACTGCAATTGGTTGCCAGCTGTGACGTTAACTCCCACTACGTTGCGCGGGGAAGTACAGACACAAGTAATAGAGGTGAGCCCCCATATAATTTCATTCAATCAAACAATTTTGACATACTGAAGGTAAGTAACAGACCTGCCTTTGTAACAATAAGAAGAGATGAAGTTATCGACACAGTTATATATACCACTTGTGTGGGGACTTTTATAAAAAATTGGTATGTGTCTGAAAATGAAAGTTTTTCGGACCATAGATACATTCAATTTGAGATAAGGTAATGCTATGCAGTCCAAAATGTATCGGGATCCCAAAAGAACTTGCTGAGAATCCTATAGAGTAAACCTAGGAAGTAATCTAAGTAAGATGCACAATAATATTCGTAAGTGCATAGATTTGGAATTTACTACAGAGCCTCTGCAGGATGCGGTAATTTCAGCTTATAACGATAACTATCCAAGGAAAACAGGGCAGGCCATCAGGAATGTGCTCTGGTGTAATAAATACCTTGCTAGTAAAAGGAAGAAGTTTCGTAAAACCTTTAACTTTGCAAAAAGAACAAGACAACAGACTGCTTACAGCAGACTACTGACAAAATATAATGAAGCTTTGAGGAGGGTCAAGAAAGACCCCTGAAGAAAACACTGTGAGGAGATAGAAACGGCTCCAAAATGTGCTAGACTCCAGAAAGTTCTTTGGAAAGATCCACAAAGCATCATAAGCAATCTCCAACCGAGAAATGAAGAATATACAAAAACAGAGAAGGAAACGGTGGAAGAGCTACTACTTTCATATAATTATAATTTAGTAACTTGAAATGTATTTTAATCCAGGAGAAATGAACTAGGTACATTCCACTTTGAAGTTGTTATTTATTTGTGTTTGCGCAAGAATGTTCGCGTCTGTGCCTTAGTCAATGATATAAATGGATTTGAAGATGCAAAAATCTGACGTGTTCGTTCCATTGTATGGCTTTCTCTACTTATTCTGCAAACAAACTATTCATACAAACGATTTTTTTTGGCTACATCAAGCTAATCAACATAAACATTGTCAGAAATTGTGTTATTACTTAGTTTCTTATAAGCAAAAGGTAAACAAGGGAATATACTGGGCTAAAGCGATAGTCAAATCCTTTAAAGCTGGTCGCTTTCAGATACAATTTAAATTCGGCTTTGTTTGCATGACCACAACTAAAGCAATAGGGATATGAAACGAATGAAGAAATCCCGTTTGGGAAAAAACTAAGGATGTTAAAGTTGAAACCAATAAAAAGGAATGTTTCGGAAATGGTTAATCTTCCAAAAAGAATGCATATTACATAAATTGTATGCTTTAACAAGATCTACATCTTAGTGCAGTAAGTTTTTGTCCATCCTTTACGGTTTACCAGTTTGGCAATAATGATCTAAAATGCAGATGTCTTCAGAGGCTATCCACAGAAAATGTAGGATGTAAACTTCATCCGTAATAAAACATTTCCTAACATATGGTATATTAATCAAAACCTTTAGAGCCATTTCTTAGAAAATAAAACCTTTTCAAAAATATTCCATGTAGGGTGTAGTTGGGGAATTTTCTTGAAAATCATTGTGTCAAAACCTGGTAAGATATTCAATTTAGGTATCAAGTTTGGTGTTTATCCGACTTTTCGTTTTTCAGTTATGCTGCCCATAGAGACGACCGTGCACCCGCAGACCTTTTTATGAAAGTGCTTTCTGGATTCAGGGGTCCCCAAAATATGCATTTCCCTTGAAATCTCTGTATCACATTTTATGGATGGAATACAATACCTATGTACCAAGAACGCCAAAGAAAATCTCACAGCACCTGGCGTCTATGTCACCTTATTTATCATTGTTCGTGGCCTTACGAAGCCACGGTTGTTTGCTTTAAGCCGCACTACAAGGGTGCGCTGCTCCTAAATAGCTTCAACAATAACCACAACAACGGTTACAAAATGGCGTAGAAACTTGATATATGTTTACGCTCTCGATCATGTTGGCTAAAATAGAAAGGGATAAATAGAGTGCATTCAGCTTGTCATACAGACCACTTATCTCTTGATTGGTAGCCATACCTTATCGCCTAGTACATGACATGCCTCTAAAGACCCCAGAAAAGATACACAATCCATCTAAAAAAAAAATTAGCGCTGAGTATACATTGTACATGCGTGCTAGAGAAAATGAAAACCAATTTAGAGGGAGATAGGGGAAAGAAAAAGAACAAATAAGCTAACGTGCGCTGTGTTCACTAATTCATTGGCATTGAGCTCACTGAAACACTCGCTTCGAGGCGTTTAAGTTTCCAATTATGAAACTGAAACAGCTGCAGAAAGATCTGGAGAATCAACTACTAACTGAACTAAAAGTTCAAACAATAATTATTTTGAATCACAGGGAATTTATATGCGTTAGTTGCAAAAGAGGATGAGTACGGTATTTGTACAACAACCTAGCACATTCATTTATACTTAAAGTAATTTCGGGCACATGTTCTACTGCACTTTTAACCTATTCACAAAAGATATGACCTCCTCCATAACGTATAATGCTTGGGTAATAGGTGAGTGTGTGAGAGGGACCAGGAGGAAACTGGCAAAAGGCAAAGTCGAATATTTGCGTTTTCGTAATTTTTCAGTTATTCAAAGTTGTACAGACTGAATCAGAATGAACTGGATATGCTAAATGTGGCAGTTTCTAATTATACATAAAATTCTCCATGCAAATTAAGCATTCGACATTTTCATAAACATCTTTAGAGATTTTTTGAAAAAATATGAAGTTATAGTAAAGTGTTTTCGTTTTCGTTGTGAAGGGTAGTTTGTGGCTGTGGAAATTGCATGGAATTATTTGTGCACCATTTTTGAAAGATGCTGGATATAAATACTTTTTTCGTATTATTCGATAGATATTTCGTTTTGAAGTACTTTTCTATACTTTTTAATTTACTTTCTGTTCAGATCTCAAAACACGTATTTTAGGCAAAATATGGATGTCGAAACTTTGGTTGGAACGCAATACTACCGTTTACCTTTAGTGACTAGAGGAACTAGTATATAGGAACCTGTTTGTTATTACTTCTACATTAGACTTGATGTAGTGTAGTGTGGTGTAGGTGTGTGGCTTTCTGGACGTCATACCCCAGGAGGATAGGATGAGTTGAGAGTAATTACTTCGGGTAGCCGGAACCGGACTGTGGGAGAGAGCCACCATGGAGGGCCCCTAACATATGCCAAGCAATTCGTCATCTATTTGCACGGGGAACGCTAGGAGCCCACACTTCAGATCTGATCAAATACCCCTGATGACTTCCAACGCCACGCCGTCGCCGAGAACTCAATTACTAAAGTGCAAGTCATCTCCACGCCAGGGTCCACCGACACGGAGTCCTCGCCGACAGTAACAACCCTGAAAGAGACCGGTTGGATAAAATGGAGATAAAATGAAGGTATGGAAGTTCGGGGGAATGAAGAAATCTGCCCAACATTCGCCTAGTGACCCGGGAAAATCCCGAAAAAAGCTCAAGGGTCAGAGAGGTCGACCACTGGGAACTGAGCCCAGGACCAGGACAAAACGGCTGAGCCATCTGGCTCGGTTAAATTTGAATGAAGGTGCAATTTGTTATTCTGGACTTCTAAAACCCAAACGATTCCGAAACATGTAAAAATATCCTCGTCTATTTATGCAAGTAGAAGGCTTAGTTTTCGGTTTTTGCAGACGTAACTCCAACATATGGGGTAACTAATTGAATTAATTCTCCATTGTTGTTACAGTAATGAAGTTGCCAGTTTACCTACTTTTCTTCTGTTGCTGCTCTCGTGACTAAGGTTCTTCAGTTCCTTAGTGTGACGTAAACTCAGAGAACAGGATTAAGTAATAAATGGTGTGTATGGTGGTTAACTCAGGGTGCTTAAATGAAGGTGAGACAGGTCGGAGATCCAGGATTAGTGGCACGTCTAGGGATAATATGGTTATCCCTGGCTCCCAAGGTAGCGGATTCAAACCCGGTGGAGAGTGATGGATTTTTTCGGGGGTAAAAATCCTTAGCATGGCTTTGTTCGGAAGGGAAGCAATGCTGGTGGTACCGTGACTGAATTTACAACACGTAAAATAACCTCAATCCTGATAATGAAACGTAAGAACAAAATTAAACGATCTTTTACGCCCAACATACTCGTAGAATGGGACGCTGAAAACCACAATAGTTAAAGAGCGCCCATATATGAAACTCAATTTAATTTGTATATATTGTGCACTCCATATTCTATTTTTTTCTAACTGTATGTCGTGTGCATCAGTGGTGAAGCGGAACAAAATACAATCTTGTTACAGAGCCGACGTGTTATATATGATACCTCTAAAATCCCCATCCATCAGCCCTCAAATTAAAACGATATCTAATCTCTGGTGTATTTTGGACATTAAAACACAGACATTGATCCACATAAGAATCATATATATTTCTAAATCTTATTTCACAGCTCCAAGAAGGCTCCACCAAATTTTCAAAAACATTTGTTGATGAAGATTTATTATATTTCGACCCATAGAAACGAATTAAGTAGATACATATTGTATAAAAGCAAGTCTCTGATATTTGATTTAAACTTCGTTAATTTTTTTCCCCACTTTCTTTTTACATTCCCTAAATGGCTACCAATTTCCGTACTACTCTTGTCTGAATTTAAGTGTAATATTTCCTCCTTAATCTACTGGTAAGTTAGCCAATTTCTCCAATTTAGCTTCTTTACACTAAAAATCCAAAGCCAATGATTATATTTAATCCTGCTAATTGATCATTCATACAAATCCCTCTTCTTCCTCTTAAATCTCTTAATTTTACTACCTATATTCTACCTCACATAATTCATTCCCTGGTCGCATTAATTCAACATAGTTTTCCCTTACTCGTTCTACTTTTATTTTCCGTAAATGTTCAAAGACATTTCTCGTTAACTACTAAGTTTTTCTTTAATTTAAACATAACAAACTCTTAATTTAATTTATTTCCAAAATTCTCTTTATTTTAATTATCTAGTTATGTCAGTAACCCTCCACCACTTTTCCAAAACAATTTTAATTCTGTTCATTGAAGTGTTCCGCCATGGAATCTTTCTCCGAGAAAATCAGACGCTGTTTCGATATATTTTGCTCATTTTAAATTCTCTAGTCTAAAGCACTATTTTAAAGTTATCAACATTATTTACCCTTGACACCTAAGCTTACTAATTTTGTCTGTAAAGCTCCATTATTTTAGTTTTGTGTAGTCCAAGAATTGGCTTCTACAGGTTCCTATGAATCAGATTCACATTTGCTTTCAATATGAGGACGGTTCAATTATCACCCGTATTTCAAATTAGGTGATACAGCTAAGGAAAGTTGGTGTTCACACATTGTACTGTCGTTTGTTACACGTCGCCACAACCAAAATTGGTACTGAGGCATGGTTGGTTTGGTTTTGGCAAGCATTTAAGTTAATGGTTTAACGTGTTTTCGCTAAAATGGAAAGAGTGTAGTGTCGTTCAGTGATTCGCTTTTTATTTTCGGGCGGGAAAACTTGCGAAGAGATAAAAGAAAAATTGTGTGGCATTTATGGGGACATTTCTATCCCTCATAACAGTTAGATATTTGTTCAACGACTAGAGACTTGGTTGAACATCCGTTTCTGATGAACGTCAGGGACGCACGGTAGACATGGTTACAAAGAAAATTACTGAAAAAGTCAGCGATATGATTCTCGGTGATAGTGGATAGAAAGTTCGCAAAATGGCACAGACCATAGGAACAAAAATTCATGTTTTTCATAATAAGTTGGAGATAATAAGCTGTCGGCCCGAAGAATGTTGTCACTGCTCATAGTAGACAGCAAAAGGATGTAGCTCACAACTTCGTAGCTGTGTTTGGGCCTATTTAAGTCAAATCTGAAGGACTATTTGCGTCAAGTTGTTGCCATAGATGAGACCTGGATCCATCATTGGACTCCGGAAACCAAGGAACAATCAAAACATTGGATTGCTCCCGATGAATAAGTTGGGAAAAAAAGCAAAAACGGTTCCATCGGTTGGAAAAGTGATGGCAACGATTTGGGGGGGGGGGGGAGATGCGACAGGTGTCATTCATTTCTTAGATAAGGAAAACCATTACTGAACAATAATGCAGCAAGTTAGTTACCCGATTCGACAAGAAATTAAAGGATACACGGCTCCATTTGGACAAGAGGAAAGTGCTGTTTGGCCACGCCAACGTGCTGCACATCATCCGAGTTGTCGCCGCCAAACTGAATGAATTTGCATTATGAATTGCTGCCGCACCTCCCCATATTCACCACATTTAGCTCTCTATCTTTTTTTTTTTTTTTTTTCTTGATCCTAAACATAAATAAATGGTTCATGGGAACACAATTTTGATCAAATGAGGAGGTCATCGTCGAGGCAGAAGCGTATTTGCAGAGCTTGATAATTTATGTATTTTGGAGGGGTTAAAATGGCAGGAAAAGGTCACAAAAAGGGAACTTTTTATTATTAAGCCCTCATTTCTAACACTGGCGCTTATTGAACCGCGCTCGTATATTCCAAGCTTCCATCCCGTACAGTATTTTGATAACGATTACATCTGTGTATACCCCCTTCAACCGCTTTATATGCATTACTGGTAATCTTTCTGCAAGCAACAATAGCATTGAGCTTCATCCTTACCTTTGCCAATGCCTTTTTCTTCTGTTCAGTCTTCTTCGTGTCATTATTAATGTTGAATCTACCGCCTAATCAATCAAATTTATTAAACGCCAAAGGAAAAATGGTAGACAATGGAAGGGGATCCCTCGCACACTTCGGCCTACCCAGATAGATTGTGGTTAACACCTAGACGCACACCTGAAAGTTGAGAACGAAATGGAATGAAGGGGAAATAATAGTAGGGGACGTGATTGATGACAGAATTCAATTACCGACCCCGAGAAGACCATCAAAAACTCATAATCAGAGTGGAGTTTCTCGGGGATCGACCTTCGATCTCACAAATGTGAGTCGCAACTGTTTCCGCGGTGTCAGCTTGTTCGGCGTATTAAGCACCTTCCTAAAACCATTTTTTATTTATTTGTAACTTATAACACTTTAATGGATATATTTGTTTATTACAGAAGTAAGCTTTCATTTAATTATTTTAGGTTGTTCTTAGTAGGTTTTCTTTATACAGTTAGTTTACAGTTTACTTTTCTTATTTTCTTTGATTTTGGCTTTCCGCAATTATATTACATCACAAAAAACTGTAACCACTGCTTCAATATTGTGTATCTTCAAAACACAATCGAAAGAAACACATGCCACACTTAAAAACATGTTCCATATACATATGAAGCCCTTAATAATTATATGATACAAATGATTCAAAGCTTGGCTCTCACAATTGAAAATTTGCAATTTTAATTAATTCACATATGCCCATGTTGAATCTGAAGCCTATTTGTATACGATTATACTAGTATATTATCACGTCAGGCACGACGCAGCCAAAGCCGGCGCCTACACCAAATGTGATAGCGCCACAGTGTCTTCACTGGATGTCATGTAGGGGCACATCCCCTACCTGGAACTGGAGGAGCGGGATGTGTATGGGGGTAACTCAGGAGTGGTCATCAGAGGGTTACAATCTAAGACATACCGGAAAACTGCTGAGGATGATTCGTACAAACATACGGACATGTAAGCTTTTAATTACATAAAATATAAAATTGTCCTATATGCTCACAAGAAAGAGTGACAAAAGAAGATACCGTTAGACAGCTGAATAACTTAACCTGGATAAATGCGGCGGATGCCGTAGAATAATCTTGGCGGTTTTAAATTCAAAGATTATGGCGTAGCGTATAAAATATTTCAACTGTTTAAACGAGAACAGCACAGATTCCTACTAGCACGCGTCTTGGCAACAGAGCTACGTCAATTATAGGGGACTTTAAATAACATTTTCCTTCTTACAGTAACAGCTACTGACAGGTCCATACGCATACTTACATGTAGAGATGGGCTGAAATGAAGCCCGGAGTTGAGACTGTCGATTCCATCGACTCCGAACACTGGTGTCGACTCTCTCGCGAAGTCTTGCTTTCGCTCTGACGTCATAGAACGCACATCCGCGCTCCAAACAAACGCAGTACCTCAGTCAACGCAAACTTGGTCATGTCGCGCAAACGGTATAGGACCAAGGACCATTTTCAGGTACCGGACCTAGCTGTTCGTCCGTTAACTGAGCAGCTCATATCGCATGGTAAATGAACAAAATGGTTGACATTTTAATAATGCTCAAAATATACCTGTAGGTTTTTGGAGCTTAAAAGTTAGGTATCTGACTTTCGTCGTCTCAGGATAAGGCAACATCCTGAGAAAGCACATACCCAGTTAAATCACCATAACTGAGATTCGAACCCGGGACTTCTTGAATTTGAGGTCTATGTACTTTTCAGTGTGTGTGTATGTGTACAGCATAGCTCAAAAACGAAAAACTGTCAAATACTAAAGTTGGCATTTATGTTTAGTATCTTCCAAGGATGCGTCACGAAGATTTCTGAGTAACTCCACCTCAAAATGTTTTTTTCTCAAAACTGGCACGATGATCTTGATTAAAATACGTATACTAAATATATTTAGATCACATATAAAATGTATATCTTCAATTTCTGAGAATAACCTCTGAAGACTCTTTATTCTGGATGAATTTTGCATGATTGGTAAACCGTAAGAGATAGACAAAAATTTACAACATTAAAACACAGTTTTTAGTTCGCCGTTTTAGTGATATTCCTTGTTATTGGTTTCAAATATTAAACTATATAACTTTATTCAAACGGAAAGTCATCTTTCGTTTCACCTCTCTTGTTTTACTGCTGACTATTAAAACGAACCGAACTTCAATTGTTTAACATAGCTTTTAAAAGGTTTATCGCTATAGCCTAACGTATTCCCTTATTTCCTTTCTACTTACATGGAGGTTAGTAATAAGACAATTTCTATTATCATGAAGTAGATGCAAGAATAATCTCTTGTAAGAATATTGTATAAGTGGAACAGCTAGAGAAAGTCATGTGAAAGGAGCACATCAGATTTTTTTCTATTCAGGGAATCTCAAAACGCGTATTTCCTGTGGTATCCCGGTATCGAATTTTTCGTGGAATGCAATATCCTCCCCATTTCTGTGCGTAGTAGAAAAGGTAAGACACCTTCAGCATGAGTTCACATCACGTTAAGTATATACACAGCATATTCTTTCACACAGTACTTCACTTGCAGACACGCGTTTTATATCTGTTTTAACAACAGATAGCGTGCGGAAGAGGGAGTCGACTCCAGAACCGAGAGTATCGGTTCCCGGGCGTTAAAATGTTCGATTCTTCGCGATACCATTCGCGGCCCATCTCTACTTACATGATCTGCTCCACGTGTTCGTGGAGTTAAAGTGCTTCGAAGTCATTTTCCCCAAACATCATACCATGTCCCCTGCTACGTCTGTATCTGGAAAATGACTTGCACAGATTTTAAGACCAAGTGTATGACTGCGTAAATTATGTCCGGAATATCGCGATTCTACGAGTATAAAATTACATTTATCTAAAATTTGTCACATCCTGGCTGTGTGCACAGGATATTTATAATTATCATAATGTTGGCGACATTGCCAACTTGAACAGTTATTAAAACCACGGTAAGCGTGGCAATGACTCTTTTTTATAATGTGAACTTCATGAAGTAACGGTTGTGAAAGCGGAGCTTCGGCTCCTCCGGGAAGCCAAGCTTGGCCTTGCGCCAAGATGGTGGGATGTATTCAGTAAAAGGTAATAATATATTTGCTATTGATTTTTAAGTGTTTGTTTTTACATTAGTAGACTTGTTAATCTATATACGTCCTTTTTATTAGTGAATTAGATTTTTCCCTGTTGTATGGGATTTTGCATAGACGGGTGCGTCCCTTTATGTCCACCCTTAGTAAAAAGTAGAGCTTCCTAGTCATACCTCTCAGCAGCCTTGTTTAACATATAATGTGGGGTGTGACAATATTCGTAACAAGGTGTGGTGTTTGCACTAAAGAGGGCCAAGTTCATAATAAACACTGCCCTTCTTGTGCTAAAGGTATATGCTAGATCGCCGAAATGCAGCTGCTATCGAGCTCCCCCCCCCTCTCTCTCTCACTCTTAGCGGGTATTTAACGGAACTAGTTTCATATGTCAGTTATAATCTGCTACCATTGTATGTTGATGTGTACGAGTGCTCGTTTGCCATACACACCCCCTCCACACACACACACACACACACACACACACACACACACACACACAGGCTGTTTCCGAATCGCCGTCCACTTTGTTCAAATAGGCAACACACACACGACTATTTGAGGGATGGTAAAATACTTCTACAAAAGTATCATTGCGTTACGCAGGATAATTTATTTCCGTCTCAGTTCTTTTCTTAAAAACTTTCTCGTATTGCTAGCACGCAAGTGTATATGATGCACTAACTTTTATTTTTGATTGTTAATTCGATAATCGATTAACCGACATGCTGGACAAAGCGGCGCAGGGGCAGGTTTTCTACGTGTTCTCCTGTTTCCCTCGCCACGCATTTCACCGGTGCTCTATCTTCATTCCATATATCACCAGTGTCATCGCCTGCGGTGCCACAAATAGTAAAAACGGACGTTAAACACTACCAAAAAGAAACAAACAAAAACCCGACATGCTGTAATGTAATGAATTGTTTTAGCAGTGATATATATTATTATTATTGTTATTAATTATTATTATTGTTATTATTACTATTATTATTTTATATACATACAGAATTTTAATGTTTTCACATGTTTCTATGTCTAAACAATGTTTTTATTTCTCCTTTGGTTTCAATTCATCTGCTCCATTTCTTCCAGATCTCTTACTCTCTTTTCAGTTCTTATTTCCCGCATCTATGAGTTTCGAGGTCTTCCTTTTCCCCTTACTCCAGATGGACTCCATTACAACGCCTTTCTCGGTAACATATTTTCATTCTTCTGAAATTTTCGTACTATTCCAACTATTTGTGTCTTACCTAATCTAATGTTAAGTTCTTAATATCCATTTTTTCTCTTATAAGAAAGGGAGCAACATAAGTCAGGATGCAAACTAATGGCTCAGGATAATGGGACCATATCTTTTATAATAATAATGATAATACTAATGAATAATAATAATAATAATAATAATAAAAACAGTACCCAAGGTCGTTATGAATTAGAAATGAGATGTTTTTCTCTTAGTAAACTGCTTTAGCATACATCACATGTGCTTTGTATACGAATGACTGGGGTGGCAGGTTTCTAACGAAGAAGCTCCGAGTTGGAATCCCGCTTCCGGCTGCAGGTTTTTATGACTGTAATGCATACTGCGGTACTAATTATGTCCCTAGTTCCAGGCGTTTCGAAAAATATTGTCTTATTAGTCCAGACATACACGTTTCCAGGATATTCCTTTAGGCCATAAAAGCGCTGGTTTACTCGTACCATGGCGGCATTCAACAGTAAGCTAACGAAGAGTACAGAAAGCTCCAAAAGTCTTCTGGGAGTGAGGAAGGCAGGCATCTTATCGATAAGTTAGGCGAGGTGTTTCTCAAAGGTCGAGATGTCTGCTATGAGAGGTGTTTGTACTTCCAACACACTTCCCTTAGGTTTGGACTCAGAAAAAAGTGTTATAGCAATAACGTTATAAAATCAACAAAAAAACCTCTGAGTGACATAAACTGGGACGAAGACCAAATTTTCGTGATAGAGACATCGCATCACTTGATAATAAAGAATGTGTTTTAAAACAAAAAGTATTGGTTTCCAACACTCACAGTTTTATTACCCATTGTCCATTAACATAAATTCCGTATTTATCATAAGCTCTTAGTCATAAATTATTTCAAGTTACAGGAAGTTATTTAAGTTAAACTTTTATCCACTTGGTTAAATGCAGAATTCAGTAACGATATACAGCATATTTCATTTTTCATGTCTTACTTTTCGCGAGTTCTTGTGAAAAAAAGGTACTTATTGCTCTTCTTATTTTCAAAACATTCACAGATGGCGATAATATAGGCCTCACCCATCTTAACCATGAAGTAATATTTCCCAAATGGCTAATGTTAGAGTAACATTAATCGACATCAGCTGAATATTTTCATGAGCTCTAAATTTTCTCTAAATAAAGTTTACTCTGCATACGTATTATGCGTTTTCAGTTATTAAAATGCATTGAGAATAATGGGAACTTCAAATGTTAATTCACAGAAAATTCCATGCTTTATTTGTTGTCAGTGCTTCAAATATATTCGTTAGAGGCTTTGATAAAATAAAAACTATTAAAAGATTTCAACTTAGCGGGTGACTTGAGCTGCGAGAAGAGCATGTCAAGCTCCATCTGGGGCGCTCAAACGATATTAGAGGTGTCAATTTTTTTTAATTTATCCCACATAATAAGTCCTTTCATCAATGCTGGTCCCTTCTCTCTCTCTCTCTCTCTCTCTCTCGCTCTCTGACACACATATAATCGTGAACCTTTTTCAAATGTTTTATTCAAGGAGCATCAAATAATGAATTTCCTGTGAACTTTCATATCAAATTTTTGGATGAAATACACTACTTCCTACTATCGTTAGATGACAGACAAAATAAGCATAAAGCTAGAGTATTAATTAATAAATAGAATCCGGTGTCCATGGAAAATAGGAGTGTGACATAAATGGGATGAGAGTAAGGGCCCAATATCAATCTATAATGACACATATCTTAATACAATAGGAGTGTGACATAAATGAGATGAGAGTAAGGGCCCAATATCAATCTATAATGACACATATCTTAATACAATAGGAGTGTGACATAAATGAGATGAGAGTAAGGGCCCAATATCAATCTATAATGACACATATCTTAAAACAATAGGAGTGTGACATAAATGAGATGAGGGTAAGGGCCCAATATCAATCTATAATGACACATATCTTAAAACAATAGGAGTGTGACATAAATGGGATGAGGGTAAGGGCCCAATATCAATCTATAATGACGCATGTCTTAAAACAATACAGTATTCACGTTTTCCTCTACACATTAAAAGTCCATATATCTCATATATTTTGGTATTAATTTTAAATACTTTTATGCATTTTCGTTACTATAAATGAAGCAATTTCCTGTAAATAATTTCACGTTCAGCAATAATTTAGTATGTTGTTTTTTCTTAGATTACGTGCAAGATGCGGTAACGACTTTCAACTATCCATATGAAATATGGTTTGTTGTTTTTTTGTTTCGTTTATATAGCCCCCTTTAACATCTAAGGTCATATCGGGGGCTTTGCACTTGAAACAGCTCGTTGTCTGTAGGTTCTTTTAGGTTTGGTTTAAATAATTTTATTTTCCTCAAACACACACACACACACACACACACACACACACACACACATTCACTCTCACATGCATGCTTACAGACTCTAAGAAGAATTCCCCGCCCCAGCCGGGAATCGAACCCGGCACCACCGGGTGAGAAGTCAGCTCCCTGACCAATCGACCAAGGAGGCAGTCAAATGCTGCTCTTGTTTGCCATTAACTCATTGAAAAAAATTCGGTAGTTTCAAATGTTTATAGGTGGCAGCCATTCTAGTCTTCAGTACTTGAAAATGTAAACATAAATTAAGGAATATTTCGGGAATGGCAAATGCTTTGGACAGCTCTATTTCATACAAATGGCATAATTTAAGCAGCTTCATATAACCATGAGCTTTTGTCATTGCGTTATATGTTTCCATTTACCTATACTCATAGAGGAGCTGTTTAAATCAATTCCATTGCACTGGGAAACATCAGAAATACTGATGGCAGAAATACTAGGTTCCCTCGAACCTAGGAAAAAATTATTCGTAAACTCAGCTTGAAGGAGATCCGAAAATGCATTTTGATAGGTAGTTTTATGCCTGTTTTAAGAAACCGGGTATTTAGTAATTTTATAGCTTGGTGAGAATTGAAATCGCTTTATAGGCATGAAGTGAAAAGTTGTGTACTATGTTAATGTGGCCAAGATGTGCAACTTAATTACAATCGCCAAAACCGCTCGAGAGAAGATAAAGAATTAGAAACATACTTGCATGTAAATATTAACGGCGTTACTGACTCGGGTATGAAGTTCTGTATTTACCTATTTTAGAGATGTTATTTATGCTATTCAGAAATTGTTCGAATTATTTTTATTCAAGGATATAAAATCGAATATTTGACGCGAACTTCTGATATTGAGATTCTGAATGGAATGCAGTGCTTCCTTTACTAAAAATCATTGGTGACTACCACAAATAACTCTCCTCATTTCTTTCTCACACAAACACAGGAAAACCATGTTGCGTTTAATACCATTAAGTCTACATCTAAAACGGAAAAGATCTTATAACTTTTACAGTTCTCTATGTGTGTACTACAGGATAAATCATATTTCACTCAGCCTCTAAGTGGCAATTATCTCACACGAATTTAAGAAAGGCATAACATGGAAGAAACAAATTTATACTAAAATCATATTACATTCTGAGCTGAACAGTGTCTGACCACGCCGTGGCCAAATGGTTAGATCACTCGCCTCTCACAAAGGTGCTCCAGGTTCGACCCTAGGTGACCATGTGTAGGATTTGAGGTGGACAATGCGGCGCAGGGTGGGTTTTCTCCAATGTTCCCTGCCATCTTCATTGTCATTACCTGCGGTGCCATTGTAATACATGAAAACGTTAAACACATTAAAACACTGTCAGTGTCTTACCTGTGTCAGCACTCACAATAATAATTAGGCGTCTTTTTCAAGTAAAATAGTCCATTACGTTATTCTTATTACAGGCTTCTTTGTCTTTTTCTTCTTAACATTAACAGAAAATCTTAAAACGATTTATTATATACTATTTATATACACTATTTTCCCAGTCTAATTTAACCATAACTGTCGTAATTGAATACATCAGTTGTATGATGACCTTATATGTATTTAGTGTTAAACATTGTCTGAATTGTGCCCACAGACATTTAAAATATGTAGACACACCCAAAATAAGAAGTAAACGTTTTCTGCTGTCGAGTTTTTCGAGTTTTCATGAAATAGCCCTTCGTGTTATGCCTATAACTTATTACTATGCTTATTATGATTACCTTGATTGTTATTATTGTTATTGCTATTATTTTATTATTATTATTTATCAAATATTTTAAAACCTTGTATTATATTGTATATATATTTTTAACTTCCAATTTATACTAAATAACTATCGCCACTGAATGCATGAGCTGTATGAGAATTCTATTGTGCGCTAAACATTGTCTCATCTGTGTCAGCAGACATAAAAATGTACACCAATAAGACATAATATGTAAACGTGTGTTATCTTTCGAATGTTGTGCTTATAAAATAGTAGTAGTAGTAGTAGTAGTAGTAGTAGTAGTAGTAGTAGTAGTAGTAGTAGTAGTAGTAGTAGTAGTAGTAGTAGTAGTAGTAGCAGTAGTAGTAGTAGTAGTAGTAGTAGTAGTAGTAGTAGTAGTAGTAGTAGTAGTAGCAGTAGTAGTAGTAGTAGTAGTAGTAGTAGTAGTAGTAGTAGTAGCAGTAGTAGTAGTAGCAGTAGTAGTAGTAGTAGTAGTAGTAGTAGTAGTAGTAGTAGTAGTAGTAGTAGTAGTAGCAGTAGTAGTAGTAGTAGTAGTAGTAGTAGTAGCAGTAGTAGTAGTAGTAGTAGTAGTAGTAGTAGTAGTAGTAGTAGTAGTAGCAGTAGTAGTAGTAGTAGTAGTAGTAGCAGTAGTAGTAGTAGTAGTAGTAGCAGTAGTAGTAGTAGTAGTAGTAGTAGTAGTAGTAGTAGTAGTAGTAGTAGCAGTAGTAGTAGTAGTAGTAGTAGCAGTAGTAGTAGTAGCAGTAGTAGTAGTAGTAGTAGTAGTAGTAGTAGTAGTAGCAGTAGTAGTAGTAGCAGCAGCAGCAGGAGCAGCAGGAGCAGCAGCAGGGGCAGTAGCAGCAGCAGGAGAAGCAGCAGCAGGAGCAGCAGCAGCAGCTCTTTAACTCTTTAAATAATTGTTTATCAATATTCTTTAAACATAATTTGCACTACCACTAAAAGTGCAGTATACTTTGTTTAAACATGCCGATAGAATATGCCCATTTCGTTCGTTAAGATGACATTAGTATAGAACGAAGTATTTGATTCTGGTGTGTTCGAAAGTATTTTCAACGCTCACCCCACGTGAGAATTCTATTTTTTTTCTATAAAAATACAGTTCCGGAGGCTTGTCAGGACTCCGGCGCTGTATTCCTTTTTATCTCCATTTTGTCCAGTTTCCTTAAATGACCTTATTGTTCTTAACGTTTTCCTTTTACATATATATACACAAACATAGACACATTTACAAACACAAAAACACCCTGCCCAAGGCAGGGCTCGAACCCACGATCCTGTGCACCACGAAGCGCCAAAGCGAGATACTTTAGCGAGCGAGGCCACAGGGATCGGCAACCATATTGAAAGGTATATTATCTCTGAGATAAGACAAGGCCAGCCACGACTAATTTATAAGTATATTTTATTCTCTTTTCCCGTACCCCCTCTCGTCCATTGGAAAACTTATATATGTGTTAGTAACGCTTCCATTCATGGTAATCTTCGAGGGCAGAAGTGATATCCATACAGCCTTTATTTGGTTCAAAAGTGAAATATTTTCAAATCAGAATTACCTATTGCTACAGTGTTACACTGTCTCCAACAACATCCGGACTTCATGAGCTGAGATTTTTGGTAAGACGAATGTATGTACTTCCATCAATACTGGTAGCCTAAACCTACAGAACATGGTGTACTAGCAGATCTCAATCCTCAATGGTTCCGTGGGGATCATATCCAGAATCGGTGAAAAATTAGTGTATTTTATGGTATTTTAGGGGGTTATTTCATAGGTAAAGTTTTCCTGGACGGTGATCTCAATGGAAAACTGTTCTTAAACTTCCCGAAAACTCAGCTAATATACGGCGAGCTTTTAGATAATGTCCTGTTGGCGCTTACAATACATTGTTGGCAATATCTGGATTTAATGGTGTAGGCTTTGTTTTTCCATTTTGTCTATCTAAGGAGGTGGATTGTCCGCGGCGGTCCTATACCCTGGTTCGCCGGACCTCACAACCCTAGATTTGGCTTTATTGAGACACCTAAAACATAGGTCTATCATAACGGCCCAAGAAACATTGTGGTTCCGCGCAAAAGCACAGTCTCTGCGTGCTGTGTTGTGATATCAGACATACTTCGGCGGGATCAGCAGGGGTGTCTTTACCACTGCATACGCATAGAGGGATTGGCAACCGAAATCGAAGCATAGAAAACGACAGCATACACATAGTGGTACTCTTATTGTTTATTTAGTTAATTTTGGATACAGAGTGGGAAACGGAAGCTTCAATGACAAATACAATTGGTTTTAATTGTTTTCACACAAGCCGTGTTTAGGACAGGATTTGGATAGGTAGATTCAGACTGAAAAATTCAATGCCATAGCCGGGATTTGAACCACGGATCTCCCGATCTCTAGCTGGTTGCTCTGCCACTGAGCTACCATAGCAACATGCCGGCAGCGCTCTGAATTTCTCAACTGACTCGCATGTTTCCCGGTAAACCACAAGGTGATCTTAAATTATTTTGAGATGACAACCCCAATGGCGACTTACAATGCTGTAAGTACTTTAAGTCCCAGGATTCATAGTATAGCCAACTATTATGGTCATTTGGTATTGGTTTTAATTGTTTTTTACACAAGCCGTGTATAGGACAGGAGTATTCTTACCGTTCATGATAGATGTATAGTCCTCTGATGAAACACTTCTACAACGTGTGCTTATAGCGCGCAAACGCTGTCATTTGTAATTTCCCCGTTGCACAGATATCTTACGCTTGAAAATTTGTCAGATATGTTCATGAAATATTATTTATATAATATAGTTTTCAGAACGCCTGCGCTGTACAAAGTTTATTGGTAGAAATATTTCTTGTCTCTTGCGCAAGCTCAATAACAAACATTTCAGCATTTTGGGCGTCTTCTGATTGTTTAACCATATGATGAAATTAAGATAGAGTGGGCAGAGTTGGCTTTGAATGGAAATATGTGAGTCACCTCAATGCCTGATGGCATCTCTCCGAGGAAAATCCAGTGGCCACCTCTGAGAATCGCTTTTATGTTCACAAAATACCGCTTAACGTCATATGGATGTTACTGACCTCTTTCCTGAACACAACTTACATAATATAATAATAACGTAATAGAATATATTTATTTTATTTATATTAAGATCTTATCCAGTAAGAGTTATTTACATTCTTCGTATAATGTATACCGCACTTGCAGTAACGAGTTTTGGAAGCATTGATGGAATCTCATTCATATTTCTTGGGATATTTCAAGAATGCCTCCAGGTAAATGTTTTCTTTGGTATATTAGGAGAGATATATGAAAAGAGACTTTCGCGTGTTTATCACAATCACCACACTTTTGGGAAAAATGACAATGATAGTATTTTTGTAACCCTCCCGTTTTCATTTAAGGATTCTTGGAAGCATATATTTATGATAAAATTTATATTTATCATTATATAGTAGTCTTGTATAATATATACATTATATATACTGAATTTTTTTTTGTGATTTGTTGCGTTCTCTCCAGCTAAACTATATTTCCATTCGTGGTATTATCATCAAGAGATGTCAAAATCCACCTCGTTCTTTATAATTACGAAATAGGCTTTTAAGTGTTTCCAGAAACTTTGAATAGTTATGACGCTGATGACATTATTATTTGGAAGTAAGAATTCATTTAAGTGTAGCTGTCAAGCGGCCGTCATATTTCTCAGTGTCTGAGGTCTGTTTATGGTGCATTATTTATTCATTCCAATGGTTACTTTACCTTTTAAAATTCGAATACATACATTTGAAATTCTAAAAGACGCTCTCATAAAATGTGGTGAAACATACAGGTGTACCTTTTTATAAAGTCATTAGTCTGTTTAATATCCCAATATTCCATCTGCGTGTAAATTCATTTATGCTCTATACCGCGCTTAGTTTAAAGTTATAAAAACGGACCCTTTATAGATTAGAGCAAAGGCTGTAATGCCATCTGTTTCATTGTGTCAATATATAAAGAACAGAGGAGACCGCGTTTTCCATTTTATTTGCTCTCCCTATGCCCATATCTCTAAGAGTTATTCACCCAGTGTAATTAAAGTTCAACGGGTCAGAGATCGAAAGGGGTCCTTTAGGTTAAAAACTATACTCTAATTTTTCGGTATTCGAAGCGTTGACTGCGAGAACTAGAATGAAGTACATACCTAATCCAGATGTTAAAAGCATTTATGCGCACTGTGGGGCCAAGGTCTTGGACTTGTGGCAGATTAGCATGTATTCCCTTCACGCAACCTGTGCGAGGAATCGAAGTGGTGTTCTTTTTTATAAAGTAATTGGTGGTTTAATATTGCAGTAACTCCCTTCGTTTGTAACTTTACTTATGCTACATAACGTTCTTAGTTAAGAAGAATAAACTTTGCAAGAAATGTTTGTTGAAGAATGGGTAGCGAAAGTCATGCAAAAGCATAGCCGCTCTAGCAGGGGATGGAATTCAAAATTACTTAGGATATTAAATGATCAGTATGCACTTTTTCCGTTAATATACGTCTTATAGTTGAGAATTTTGCATACTTCTTAAAATATCTTCAAATGCTATACATGGAATCGCACCAAATTTACTCTCGCAATTGTTTTCATCTTTTCGTCAGGGTTACTTGTTAGTCATATATAATATAATATATTACATTGTTTAAACTTTTTTGTTCGAACCCCTGAACTTACATCTGTTATATTTAAATCATTGTATTTATCTAGCATAAGCCCTAGACAAGACTAAAGATTAATGTGCTGCTCTAGACTCGAATTGAGACCCTCTTGCTTAAAAATCAATACAATAAAGCTTAGTTTGACATGCTAAGGCATTAATACTCACTTTTCTATGTTAATGTAGGCCTTATAGCTCGGGATTCAGCCAAAAAACATAAAAATTCGTCGAAAGTTACGGATTTGATCTAAGTACCTAGGATTATAAATTATACTTTAATCTGATGTAGTGCAATAACAATTTGCAATGAAATCATGTGCTATCTTGCTAGGATTTGCAGTTACTGAGAAAATCAGGTTTAAGTTTTCACATCGAACTCCGAAACATGTTTATCTTTCTAACATAGCCCTAATTCATAGCTTGTCTAATATTGCAGTAATCCCCTTCGTTTATAACTTTATTTATGCTATATAACGTTCTTAATTACAAAAGAATAAGCTTTGCAAGAATAGTCTGTTGAAGAATGGGTGGGAAAGTCATGTGGAAGGATAGCCGCTCCAGTAGAAGGTCCAAGAGGGGCCGTTAAGCTTAGAAGTACTCAGAATCTTAAATGATCATATGTACCTTTTCCGTTAATGTACGCCTCATAGTTGAGGACTATGAACAAATCTTAAAATGTCCTCGAAAGTTATAGATTCGAACCAAGGACCTGCAATCATAATTTATTCTCACAGCTGTTTTCGCGTAATAATAATTGTGTTGAAAGCTTTGTTCCGTATCGTTACGATTAATCGTTCCTGAGATAATTATTTGTAAGATTGTGTCCGAACCCTGGACCCCGAGGTACATTTGTATGTATTTAAATGATTGTCTCACTATATCAAATAAAGTTTATTCGAAGTGTTTACCTAGCATAAGCCATGTACACGATTAAAGATTAATGTACTGCCCTAGATTGGAACCTGGGTCATTTAAAGTATACGTAATTGAAAATCTGTATGCTGTTCGGTAGTGTATCAGGTATTTAAGTATTTGTGGCTTCGAAGCCAGGACTCTACAACGGGAATAATTCTGGCTTCAGATTCGTCTTAAAAAAATGTGAAATTGATTTTGTGTATGACATTTTATTCTCAAGTCGCAAATTAAAGCGCTGTACATAATTTAGTTGTGAGAGCAAGCTCGCGTATATTCGCTTTGTTTATTGATACTCAATTGCTAATCAATTGACACAATAATATATATGTGAAACCATTTAAGGAATGATTAGCGCTTCTAATTGAGCAAACATGTACACAGTGTTGTCGCTTTTGTGGTCTTGAATTGGCAAGCGGAGTTAACACCATTAGCAGAACGACAAAGGAGAGGGGGGGTGTTAACTCTTGTACTTACAAGTGTAATTACAAGGAAACACGTGTAGGGACAAGAAAACACGTGTAATGATCCAAAAGCGGCATTATTAGACCACTCAAATGGTTATGTACCATTTAGAATTGACCGTTTTACGTTCCTATAAAGCCACTGTTTCCACATGATCAGCTTTCCTGGGAAAAAAAAACATGCCACTATTTGTTTCGAAATGCTTCGAGTGCGAACAATTTTTGTTGGATTTGGTTCATCCTGATACACGCATAAAATCGACTGCCGTTTACGTTCCAGCTCATATGTGTAGATACATGATTCGTCACCTGTTTCAATCCTATATGCGTCTTTTTAAGCTCCTCCATTATATTTCTTGAGAATTTGTGTGCTCCAATTGACACTAGTATCCTTTGAGATTGTGTCAAGTTATGTGGGATCCAACGAGAGCAAACCTTTTCAGAACTAAACGATTATGTACTATTTTATACATGCTGGTGGAACTAATGCTTAAGGTTGTTTCTATCTCACAGCATGTGGCCTGACGATCTTGCATTTTCACGAATTTCATTAGTGAGCGAACGACAGCCAAGGTTAAACTCGTTATATCAGCGTTTCACAGTGAAAATGTAGTTGGTCAGTGCACTCTTGTCGAATCATAGTAGATCATCGCACGAACATTTTCACGAGTCAATTCCCTCTTTTCGCTGACGCAACAGAAATAACACTTTACTGACAGAATGTCTGAAGTATGTTAAGCTCAACAATGTCAAACTTTCCAGTGGAAACCCAGATGGAACCTACCGTAATCAGTGTCGCCAAAGCTCAAAATATAAATAGCAGCCCTCGCAGTATTCAGCTAAATCTGACTTACTTGTCTCTGTTAATATCTACAACAAATTACCATAACTCCTGTTAGATAATACTATAGTTTCTATGCAATTAAAGCTTACATTACCCACACGAAAAAATATTTATTTACCGTAACAATAACGCTTCGTTATAACGTTTATACACCAAATGTCCTTTGTACAACCGTTCGTCACTTTCCTGCAAAATGGCGAGAATAGCTCAAAGTGCAGATTCTCTTAATTTTTAAAAACATTTACAAAACATGGTGACAGACGACATCAAAGTTTGAACATCTCAAAGAGAATAACTTACCTGACTATCCTGCATAACCCAAGCCAGTGAAAATGCACAGAAATAGCAAGAAATTCTTCCTCGAGTGTCAGTCGCATGAAAATTTCTCGCGCCTAGGCTTCTATGTGTTAAACAGCACAAGTCTGAATGAGATTAAAACTTCGGAAATCCCCTCAAAAAGGACAACAAAGGTATTGTGTGAAGTCATTTGGTTTCTTTGAAACCTACTCTAAACGGATTAAAATATGTTCCAAGCTGAGTTTGAATTCTAATTCGCTAAGAGTATATATTTTCCACTTCCTATTTTTTCTAGATTATTTTTAGGAGTTGGTTTATTATATTCTGCTCTTTACGCCGTTCATAATTTAAATTGCACTGGATGAAATGCACGAAATCACACTATCCTTAAAGACACTTCACCTAAGCCTAGAGTACACAGCAATTGGCAAGTAGAGCTAATAAATAATGCCGTGTCACTACAGTGTTTACGAGCCTGATGCTATCAGTGCGAATGCTTGCCTCACGCCACTTACGCACGGCAGAGTTGGGTGATCAACCAACCGATACTGGAAAGTGATATACGCATACCCCCAGCCGAAATATTGGCTATCGTGCCTGGGATCCCTGCCTATCGCAGCTCATCACTTTCCTCGCCATACTGAGTGGGCACGATGCTACGGACTTAAAATCCCCACCCCTATGGGTGGGATCAAAATCTGGTGCATTCCGTGGCCGGGAACCAGAACACTACGGCAAGTAGGTCTGGTCGCCATTAATTGTGTACTCCAAAGTACTTGCAGCTGTTTTCTTCATTGCGTAGCAGATAAAGGCAAGCAGGCAAGAACTCAGTGATATCTGTACACCTCTACTTCTGCACTGCACCGTTAGGAAGTTGAAAGCCAAAGAAGAACATATTATAATTGTTAGTACGTCACCAAATTTAACTGTGCATGACGAGGCAGAAACAGAAAAAGTACGAGATTCTGACCGTCTGGGACTAATATAGCCAAAGGACATATCGAATTCACAGTAAAACGTGATAGGTCAAATGGATCAATGTTGATTAAGGTATAGGTAAAGGCTAGATACGGGCTGGGGACATCTCACGCACCGCGGCCTATATTGATCTAATGGACACTAACACTCCCCACTCCCAGGAGAAAGGAATGAACTGAGAGAACAACAAGCGGTTACAGTCCGAGTGCAGACAGGCTACAGAGTCTCGTGGAGGCCCCTAACTCTTTGGTTGATAGTTCTTCATCTCTGTACCAGCAGCACGAGGCAGCCGGCAATACCACAGGTTTCGGGTATCGGCAAGGCAACCATCCCCGCTCCCGCGAGGACAGCGACCACTTCATCGCCCTAACACCGAAAATAGCATTCCCAAAGGGTATACATCCGCACGCCACATGTCACCACTGCCACACACCACTAGCCCAGGGGCGCACACACCTGGAGGATGTTAAGGAAATTACATGAAAGGAAATGAGAGAAAGGAAGTTTTGTGGAACTATCCAGCATTCGCCTAAGTGACAAGGTGAAACCACGAGAACCCCTCAGTCAGAATGCGTGGTCGATGGTAATCGAACCTGCGATTTCCCGAATGCGGGTCCACATTGCCATCTCGCTTTGGTGATCTATGTTGATACTTGTACGTTAAATAAATGATCCATCCTTTTTACGTCATGTGTGTTTGAGACAAATAAATGTATTGTGGTACACAGAAATGACGAAGTTAGTTCTTCACTCACTAAGGAATAAACGTTAGCACAACAGATCAATTACCTCGTTGGTGGTCCGATATAAACTAGATCGTCAGAAGCTAAAGGAAACAGGAAAAGCGCAAAAAACGCCTACAAAAAGGAGTTTGATAGACAAGAGTGAAAAATATGACTTCTTGTGGAAAGGAAATAAATAGACTGGGCCTGTTATTTATGAAATGAAAAACTTGACAGTGAGAAATGGAAGGTGTGCGAGGCAACAGTTAAAGGAAGCACAGACTCTTTGTTTTTTGTAAAGAAAAAGCATTAACGAAGCAGTGAATGCATATACTATGTGGTAAGAAAACTGCAACAGTGAGCATTAATGTACACTTTTGAAGCCAATTTGAATGTTACCTAAGTTTAAAGAACATACAAATAAATTTTCAGACGATTTTGAAATCATTTTTAGATTACATGGATAAGTGTCGTTTATAGTTATACTTTTGCAATAAATATTCCGTATTTATGCCAGGTGGCCCAACTTACTTGTGCAGATATCCCTTCGAGCGTTAAAAGAGTTTTAGAACTCAACGGAGCTATCTCAAGTTAAAACTCGCCAGTGGAGTACTGTCGAGAGTGAGCTTCGTTTTCCCCGTCTTGCTAATCAGCAAAGACGGTGAATGGGTCGCGATCATTGTGAGGGGTAAAATGAAGGCCAGTTCTCTACCACCGAGTTCTAACTGAGCTCTGAAACTCTTTTAACACACCAAGGAATATCTGTACAATTCAAATACAGGGCATTGGGCCACCTGGCACTACTTGGGGTTGAAAAATACTTTTAAAATTTCGTTTTACTTAACTTGGAATAAAATAAGTGTTTTGAAACAATGAATGCTGCATCATATGCAGTAGATTAAACAAATAATCTATGTTAGTTAAGTACCCAATAAAAAAAAACAATAACAACAACAAATCTGATGTGTTCGATTCTTATGACTTTCCCTACAAACTATTGTTACAAAGAATTATTCCTTTATATACATCGTGATAATCAAGATAAACATTATCAGAAATGTTTGCACCAGTGCCTTCTAAGTAGAAGGCAAATAAGGCAGTACACTAGGCAAAAGCGTAGTCAAATCTTCTAAAAGGCTGCTCGCTATGTAAAACAATTGCAATTCGGTTCGCTTTGCACGGCTAGGAGTAAAATAAGTAGAGATGAAACGAAAGATAACCTCCAATTTTAGAAAAAAGTATGTAGTTTAAAACTGAAGCCAATAACAAGGAATATCTCGGAAGCAGGTAACTCAGAAAAAAAAAAATTATAAAAATTACACCTGTGGCATAAATTGTATGTTTTGATGAGATGGACATTTTTGTGTACTAAGTTCTTCGGCTATGCAAAATTCATCTAGAATGAAGAGTTCTTCGGAAACTATTCCCAGAAAATTCAAGATATACATTTTATTTATCGTGTAAACATCTTTAATATACAGTATTTTAATCAGAATCATTAGAGCCATTAAAAACAACAAAATATTTTCAAAATATTTTCCATGTAAAGCTTAGTTTAGTTTGGAGTGGAGAGATTTTTTTTGAAAAACTTCGTTGCGAAAACTTGGAAGGTACTAAACTTAAATACCAAAATGTTTGTTCAATGTTTTTTTTCTTTCGTTTTTGAGCTATGCTGTCCACAGACACACACACACACACGGACCTTTTTCTAAAATACTTTTTCTATTCCGGGCAGCTCAAAACACATTTCCGGTGAAATTTGGACATCAAGTTTTTGGGTGGAGTGCAATGCCTTTTCTACCTATGCTGTATAGTACGTGTAGAGAAAGTAAAATGTGAAATATTCAGTGAACCGTAATTCTCGAGCCATGGATCTTCAGCTTTCCATGGAAACTGCATGATCAATATGCAATAAAGTTCTTTCATGTGATTTATAAACTTCAATCTACCTTTTTACGTGATGTTGGTTTATTCTAAGATGCAGTAGATTAAGTGCACTTTATGTGATTAACTAGAATTCCAAAAATAAAAGTTGCTGAGTGCAATGTTAAGCCACCATTAAGGCGAGACATCTTAGAGCAAACTAGATTGGTTACCTTGAAGAGTAAGTGTCCGACGAAAAATGTTCATGCACACTGAGTGGTATAACGTGGAGATGAAATTACTGAAGATCTGTGGCCCTTTTCCTGAGTTAATGACAATGACAATGCATTTTACAAACGTGACTCAGTTTTCCAACCACAGCCTACATATGATTAGTGTGGAAGAACAATTTCTAGGTTAAAAATGAGCTCTAATTGCAGAAACCCATAAATTAAAAAGTAGCAGTTTCAGCATTGGAATGCCACCTTAAGGTCTTACTGTTTGAGTAATTGATAGTGATTAGGGCCTACTGGGTGGCTCGGCCAGATCTGAACAGTAGGTTGGGTGCCACAGTTTTGCAAGAGCTTTATGTCCTTAGGAATGAGAATTACTATGCATTTGCAACACATTCCGAGACAGATGGCACGTGTGACTCACATTCGGGTGTCCCGGGAACAAAAACCCCTGGGACGACCAGCATGACCGAAGTCTTTTTGCGGTTCTTCGTGGTTGTTAGGGAAATGCTGGGTTAGATACTTTGATCCACTAATTTCACCACTACATTTCATTTCATTCTTTGCCACATCCATATCAGGCATTGGACTAGTGACCCATCCTGGATATGCTATGATCCAGAATTAGCTTACTCCTTGACAGGCTACTGATCCAAGGCATTGGCTCATAAGTCTTTAAATCTTTACTTCTGTTATCAAGGTGAGAACACAATACGGAGGCATCAAATGAGTTGATATGTTACTAATATTTGGAGAATCAAAGTGGAGGACCAGCATGATCACTTTATAGCCAAAGGTTTCTCGATAGATGACATCTAACACAAAGCCTTTTACGTCAATTCGAACTACGACTGCAGAATCATAATGGGTAGCATGCGTCAAATGACCACTACGCGTACGGCACAAAAGACTCCCTAGTTGATTTACATGACAAAGTGATAAGGCGTGTTGGCCTTTGTTGCCAAGGCCCTGCATTTGCTTGATATCAGTTCACTAGAACTGTGAAGTCCTGAGAGCTCAGCGTAGAGTAGGTAATAGAGCACAGACGGAGCACACAGAGCTGATTTGTTTTATATGAAAGGCTACGCGATTAATAATACTTTATACAACCGTAATTATACCGTTACATAATAGGAAAAATAACTTGGTAAGTGCATTACATATCTACGTATTTATTTATTGTAATTAACTGATTATCACCTTCTGCAATTTCCATCATGTGAAAAAATCCTATGTGCTTCATTGATATGACCTTCCCTACCTTCTATCGCTTAGATGTTATTGGGTATACAGATTGTTCATACGAAATTCCATTTTCCTATCTTCTTCAATTTAATTGGGATGGACCTTAATAACTACATCACACATTTTGTCACAGATATAAGCAGAACGACGCCAGTCGCTGTTGTGTGGTAATCTGCCCCCACATTCAAGAGATCCCGAGTTCAAATCTCGATTAGGGTGGCTAGGCTTTCTGTTAGTTTTTCCCTTATCGCGAAAATATTCTCGGACAATTGTAAGCTCTATGGACTCCGGGCACATTTGAGCTTCATTTTACTCATTTAAATCATTCAACATCCGTTAGGACGATGGCGTTATAATTTTACTAATTATATGTGTGAAACATACCATTCTAACAAAAGCTTATTCTTCTATGTAATTCACGAAAATACAGATAAACATGTGTAGAAATGAACTTATTACTTAATACTTATAAGTAGAATGGATATAAGGGAATTACGCTAAAGCGATAGTCAACAGTTTTAAAATCTGGTTGCTATGTGGTTGAAATTCGGTTCTATTCTTTGCGTGGTCAGAAGTACAAGAAAAGAAAGAGGAATGACAAATTCCCGTTTGAGAAACGTAAGTACTTTAAAATTGAAACCCATTTCGAAGTGACTAATTCTAGAAAAATATGTGTGACATAAATGGTTTGTATTATCGAGATCTATATGCTTTGTGTAGCAAGTTTTTGTCTATCTCTTACGGTGTACTCGTTATGCAAAAGTCGTCCAGAATGAAAAGCTCTTCAGAAGCTATTGGCAGAAAATAGAAGATATACATTTTATTTGTCATGTAAATATCTTAAATATATGGTATTTTAATCAAAATCATTGGAGTTATTTTCAAGGGTATCAACATTTCGAAAACAATTCCATGTAAAAGGTAGTTTGAGGTGAGGGTTTTCTTGAAAGTATTCATATCTCAGCCTTAGCGGATGCTGAACTTAATTATAAAGTATGTTTTTTTTTTTTTTCCTTTTACCGTCTTTAACCTGGTAGGTCATATCGGAAAATGAATGAAGTTGGTAAAATGATGCTCAAATGAGCTCGGGATCCATGGAGCGTAAAGTTACTTCGGATTCGTCTTCTCAGGGTATGGAAAAACCCCAAAAAAGGTTTATCTGAGTAATTCTCCCTAACTAAGATTCGAACTCGGGACCTCTTGAATTCTTCTCTTCTTTTGATACAGGAGACCCTATAACGTATATTTCCAATGAATTGGGTGGAATGTTATACCTTCTCTATCTTTATACTATGTACTAAGAAGGTAAAAAAGGAATCGCAAGAGTCAAATGTTATACACCTGGACGCTATAATTATGTTGGCCTTAAAATTATATCGTCCCTCCAGAACCTCGCGAGAAACAGCTAAAAATCAAAAGGAATTTAAAGCAATGAATTAGTAAGGAGTAGTTTGAACCATGATTAACAGCTATTTCGGAAGAGGCCTTGCCACAAAAAGTTATTTGAAATAGATTGTGTGCTTTGAATAATTACACTGTAGTGCAGTACGTTTTCGTATATCACTCTATATTACAATACCAGATGTACAATATTATTTAAATTTCCTTCCGAAAGAAGAGGATTCTCTAAGCTATTGCTAGAAATTAAACATATACATGTTATTTTTAATGCGATCATCTTTAATGTCTGGTATTTTGTCAATTATATATTTTTTGGAAAAAAATGTTCCATGTAAAGGGTAGTTGAGGGTGAGAGGATATTCTAGATAACCTTCGTGTCGCTTATTTGGAAGGTACTAAATTTAAATACTAAGTTTGGCACTTGCGCAAACTTACCTTTCCAGTTATGCTATACAAAATGGACAATAACATATATGTACTTTTTTTTTTCTAGATACACCTTTTTATATGGTGCCTCAAAACATATTTCCGGGGAAATCTCGGTTACTAATTTTTGTGCGGAATGCAATACCATCTCCGCCTACCATACACATACGTGTTAGAAAGAGTAAAAAAGAGAGAATAAAACTAAATTAGTCACCGATTTTTCTTATTAACTAACAGCTTCTCTGCGTATTGCATCTTGTACCTAATTTTCTGGAGTACGTTCAATCTGTTTATTTTGAATGATTTCTAACGAGGTGGTTTATTCAAGTTGCAAAAACATAATACCAAAATATGTCATCAGCAGTGTTTGCTAAACTGTCACTTAAAGATGCCTTACAACTGTCATTTCCGAAAGAAATTATCAAGCTCCCAAATTCTTGTTTCAAGAATCCATCTTTTGCCCAATAACGATCATGAGGCTAGACCACTAGCCTCTCACCAAGGGTTCAATCTCAGGCGACTGCATGTGGTATTTGTGATGGACAAACCGGCGCAGGGGCGGGTTTTCTCCGGATTCTCCGGTTTGCAGCAGTGCTCCATTGTCATTCCATTAGTGTTATCGCCTGCGGTGCGATAGTAGAAACGGGGGCGTTAAATACTATCAAAAGAAAGTAATCACCGGCAATTTCCTTTAGTCTTTTCTTTAGCAAGAGTTTTATGCCGTACTTTCACTGGCAACGAATAACACTTTGCCTTCATTATAACATGGTTGCTACTATTGCCTCTACAGTGAGTGTACTGCAACTGACACCCTCTCCTTTGACGTGTGAATGACGTAAACATCGTGACTGCTTCAGATATTTTCCAATGCTTTGTCGACAAATAAATGCACTAAGAGAAGCTACTGCCGCAAATCGTTATTCCAGGTGCAGAGCTGTTGCGCCGGAGCTGAAAATAAATCCTGTGAGAGTGCACAGAATAATAAAACGAGGCTTTCATTACGCCCGTATAAAAGCATAGCATACAGCTTCTGCGTCCTGGTGATTCCGCCTTACGACGCCTTTTGTTGCTGGATATCCGTTCAGGTAATACTAGGTTTTCAGTACGTACTGTAAGGCATCTGAATTACATTAATTAATTTGAGTGAATTCCATTTATACATCCAATTCTTGTAGTTTAAATAAAACTCACGCATTCACTGTAAAATTAAATATCTCCATCACAGCTGAAATGCTACACTATAAATCAGCTATTCAAGAAGCATAAAGTAAACGCAATGGCAATAAACATGAATAATATACTTACATTATTATAATACATAACAATATATAACTTCTGTTTTTCGTTTTAGATTTATAGGAACGTATGCACAGTTATAACATTTTAGAGTACTTTTATCGACAGATGAATGTGTGTTTGAGGCTGACGAGCGTCAATTACTGTACCGCGAGAACCCTTGTTCACGTAAAGTAAAGCACGTTGGCGGTTGTTTCGCTGTGAAAGCTTGGATAGGCCCAGTTAACAGCCAAATCTTTGACCTCCATGTATTAGAAAAAAGTCACTTCTGTCTTTTAAGGCAATTTGGATATTCTGTTACACAATGTGCCGCTATACAGTTGTTGAAGCATTCTGTTTCAACAAGAGATCGTCCCACGTATATGACAGTCCATAAGGAATATCCCGGTCGATAGATTGAACTGCATAGCCTGTTGAGAGAGCACCCCCCCCCCCCGCGAGATCCTACATGGTTTATTACGCCATGGTTTTTGTTGCGGAGGCTTAATATTTTGATTTAACCCTGCAGAGGGTCTAGAATCCAATGTTAAATAAAATAGCTTATTACAAAATTACAAAACTGGTTATTGGCGGGTATTGATAGGGAAATCGACTTTTCAATTAGTTGTGTATCTAAAAGCGATTTCATTCTCTAAAAAAATGAAGGCTTTCTAATTGAGGTGGAAAGTTTTTTAACTTTCTCCGCGTGTTTATACTGTCCTTGTATATCATCACGGGTTCTAGTACAATCCTCTCATTGAGCGCGATTCCTTCACCGTTTACGCTTATATGCAAGGGGAGAAGAACGTAGATCGCTCTCGCTTACAGCGCCACTGACGGACTATGCTTGGATTTGCCCCGTGGAGTTCTACTTTTCTATAGCGCCCGAAGGATTACCTGTACACGCGAAATGCGTAACTTCCATTCCTCAAATTTAGCAGTTCCCCGGATTATTTGGTCTAATATTATACGTAGTATGCTAGCCACGAAATACAAAGTTGCAGACCTCTGTTGAGAAAACTCCATAGTACATATACGATAATTCAATGCATCTCTGAAAACAATACACAGTACCATCTGTTAATCTGGTATAGTCGTTTTTGACGGATTATACATAGTAGTATAGACGGATTGAAGGTGTTTTGAATACTGATGTGATAATACGTTCACATATTTTTGTTACAATATGTGCACATAGCAATCTTTCCATTCATTTTACAATAGCTTAACGTGGTACTCAGTTATTAATGTCCTCTTTTTAGGTATGTGTCTTCATTTTCAGAGTGAACAATAGAAAAGCGGTGGATCACCACGGATCACGAAGCAACAAGCGGATATCACATCCCTCTCTGAACCCTGTAACTCTGCTAGCTGTTGTAGACGTGCTTCCTGAAAAAAAAAAAAAAAAACTGCGTCCATACAATATCGGTAAAGCTCAGATCAATGCTAAGGGGATATTAACGAGGAAACAAAACTCGTGAAAATAAAGAAGAAAACGTTTCTGTGTTACACAATTTAAATGTTTGTGAAAATGCAACACGAATTAGAAAACTTTCTAATTTGCGAATTGAATTCAAGACCCAACAAAAACAAATTTCATTTTCCATAAAGCTAAAAACTTTGGTTAACATATAAAAATAGGTTGTTTTTTTTACTACATATTTCTATGAAGATAATTACATGTGTGAGATGCCTCTTGGATTCCTCCTTGAAAACATGTTAATGTGTCTTAATTTTCCCAGGGGCATTTAAAATAATAACGAATTCAAAGATTGAGAGATTAATTTCACTTATCAATCCCTGTGAAACATATATTACAACAAATTTAATGCGTAGTAGCCTTATGCTACTGAGGGAAATGTAATTGAGGGTAATGCTGGACTATGAAGGGAACATCGATAAGTTGACCTTTAGGCACGTGGCCAAGCAGCCCATATGGGTGCTATTAAGAGCTGCCTGACAAATGCGTAGCCCTAAAGCGATGTAAAATAGCACACCTTTTCATTAACTTGTTAAGTTTTTATACGTAGTATGTTCGATTAACGTTTTGTTTCCAATTTGTCCAGAGAAAATGGTCCTGCCGTATTTGTGGAAGAATTTCTGGCTAGCCTCTACACACTATTTTATTTATAAAATGAGCCCGACGAAAAAGATAGTTTGTTGTGTAATAAAATAATAAAGTAAAGTTTTTTCAGTTATTTCTTTTTATGATGGTGTATTTCTCGTATTCATACGTGCAAATGTAGGTAAGAAACGAAGGGTGACACGTCAATCAGTGGCTCATTGTGGCTCTCACCCTCTGAGCGGAGGGATGAGGCAAAGGAGACCACATAGGGTGGCATTAAGGACACAAAGAAACCAGTAAGAGAAACATATGAAAGTCCCTAACAATTCTAATTCACCCCGGCACACTGGCTAGGAATCACAGCGTCAAGAAAGGGCGACAAACTACCCTTAAAGCTTCAAGCGCGGCCGCTGAAGAATCTTTTACAGAGCCCTGCATCCGAGGCATTTGTCCTTAGGCCACCAAACAATAAGCAATCAGACCTGAAAGATGAAGAGGAGAAGAGATCGAGAGTTTCCTTGGTAGGTGTAAAGCACCCCAGGATTTGCCTTGGCGGCCCGGAAAAAGCACATAAAAATAAAATAAATATTTATTTGCTAACGATGCCTTCATTGCCCTGGATCGTATAAGCTCACCGGTGTACTGGAATTTCGTTGCAGGACTTCCTTCAAATGTCAATAGCTCTATTGACAGGGATTTCGCTTTTAAGCACACTTAAAAACCATCGGTCTGGGCCGGATTTGAACCTGCGAGCTTGGGATCAGAGGGCCAGTGCCTAACCAACTGAATCACCCTGACCGGCGTGAAAACCCCACAGCCAGTCTATATGGTCACTGGGAATTGACTCCGAAACCTCTAGGATGCCAATTACAGACCCAATCGGTTACGTATTCATATACCACATAATTAAATATGTGCATCACATTTCAGTCTTTACTAAAGCATTTATAAATATTATTCTTTCACACCACAAATCACACACATACACACACAAACTCACAAAATATACATACCAATTAAATGCAGTACCACTCTCACCTTATCACAAAGAGAGAAAGGGTATAATAATCACCTTTATCATCCAAACATGTGCTAAATCTTATAACATATTACAATCTCACAAAGGAAGAATTTTCTTTCCAAGGCTTCTTGCGATGCCTCACAGATGTAGGTTTAGGAATTCTTTGGGAGCTCATCCAATGTAAATTTCTCATTCATTTGTTCTGCTATGTGCATAAAAACTGGAGAACGGGTTCCAGATTAAGCTCCTCCATTACGTCGTCTTCGTTACTTTTATGGTCCCATTTAGTATACCCTGGCCTTCCCATAAAGCGCATTTGATTAGCTGTTATTCTGCTTTCATCCTTTCTTTTTGGAGTTTATGCTACACTTCCGTGTCGCCCTCCGTGGTGTAATGGTTACCATGCTGACTTCATGGTCGAGGGTTCAAACCCGGCGGAGGACGATGAATTTTTTTCGGGCGTAAAAATCCTTAGCATGGCTTCCTTCGGAAGGGAAGTAAAGCCGTTGGTCCCGTGTCGTAGATTTACGGCACGTAAAAGAACCTCAAGCCTGATAGAGAGGCCTCTGAGCAAAATTAAGCGGTCTTTCACGCCCAATTTAGAATGGGACGCTGAGAACCACAGTAGTTAAAGAGCGTCCATAAATAACACGCCATTTCCATTTTTTTCACTTCCGTAACAGAATACTATACTAGCAAGTAGTTGATATAGGCGCAGTCTTGTACTTTATTGAAATAGAGAACGTTTAATTACTTTTTTTATTATTCCTATAGTTTTAAAATATAGTTTTATAGTATTACCTTTTGTTTCCACATTATCTTTAAATTTTAGATTATGGTCAAGGTATGTAAAAGCATTCACTCTTTCTGAAATTGTATTGTTCAAACATACTTTACTGGAGACAGGGTATTTCCCACTAAAGGCCACAAGTTTTGCTTTCTCTCTAATTATTTCCATGTTATAATATTTCCCAATGACGTGTAGATGATGAGTAAAGTGTTGTAAATCGTTTCCCGTAGGTGATATTAACATTATTTCATGCGTACAATCCAGTTTATTTATTTATTTTAAATTTCTATTGACTTAGACCATGCCGTCTCTGTCTCCACTCTCTGATAATTTGAGTCATATAAACAAATCAGGTGAGAGGCCTCAACTCTGCACTGCTCCTGTATTGATTTGGAGGCAGTCAGAAGTCCTGTTATTAATTTTAACTGTAATGCAATGTGTTTAATAAATATTATGCGTGGTGTTTACAAACTATTGTGGTAAATTGTCCTGTGATAAAATTTCTAATATGAGATATTATGGAGGGATATGAGGTTCGTAAATTCACTGAGCTTTTAAATTGATACATCTCTAAAATTTGATCAAAGACTGTGAGAAAGTAAAAAAAAATATTCTGTTTTATAATAAAATGATGAATTATAAAATTTAAGAAAAATACATCGTCGTTCCCACTTGATGAACTTAAACTACATATTAAGTGAAGTCATACATAGGTAGACACATGCTTATTAATAGACACTCCCTACTTTAAACCTTATTTCCTCTCAAATTGTTTTCCAATATTTTTCCATATTCAAAATGCTCCACACGATGCAAATTTTCACTAATTTGTTTTAAAATATTTAGACTGATTCCCAAAAGCACACCAAAGAAGTCGTTAGATTACTTTTTCTAAATAATACTCCAGGTTTGAAAAAATAAAATATTAGATTTGGAAAAATCAGGAGTTATAGAGAGTCCGAAAAGTAATACTTTTTCTGCACTAATAAGGGTTAATATAAAATAATATGATATGGCAGATATATCTGTGAACTCACTTGCTGTAAAACTGTATGTGAGTGCGTTTAAAATGCATCACTTGGCTCAGTTTTATTAGAACATTGAATTTAGACACTTAAAGCTATTATTTAAACAACTATGCAAGCTAGGATTTTAAAACATGGCAAAATCATCACTATTGTTGTGTACAATAACTGGTATAAATTACAGTAGGATATGCTACATACTGTGAATTTTCCTTAATATCTTTATTCCTGTATATGCCAAGTATGATTTACTGCAGGAATCAGGATGGATGAGTTGGGGAGAATACTGTCTTCACTTTTATTTATCTACTTCCGTTCTCACACGCCCTCTGCTTGAAGATTGATTTTCTCAGGCCGCGGTGCACATCCCTTTCACCTAAGCTGTTAGTAAAACTAAGGAACATGGTTTCCAAATACAAGCAGTGAAAACTTTGTACTTTCAGAATCAAGGTGTTTATTGTATATCTTCTAGAGATCTGCAGTCCGGTGCCAGGGCAGAACTACGCCTTTAAAATGTATGTCTCCTAAACGACGTTGAGCAAACGAACAAAATTGCCTTCATACATTCCTTTTAAGTGTTGGTCGCGTTCGCGTTGAGTTAAGATGCTGGTGATATGGAGAGATTAGTTCTATTAGAAATGTGAACATATTCTGCTCAACATCTGCTGTACGCTGCCACCCATTTCATCTTTGACTAGATCACACATTAGCTGCAACTATGCCTTCTTGTTGACATACTGGCCTTTAGGCGTAACCTACTTGGCCATCAGGAGGATAGAGTAACTTAGATAGTACGCTTTCACAGAAATAAACAGCACTAAACATTCATGCCCATAGCAGGATTCAAACCCGCAACCCTTTCCCGGCAAAATGTCAACGCCAAACATGACAACGACCGGGACCGGTGAACTAACATGCTTTCTTTTGAACCGTTCTGTTAAATTGTAAAGGACATGTCAGAAACTTAGGTATGTAAGGAACCTATTAGTTACGTTCTGTCACACGTGCATTAGACGAGACATGAAAATAGTTTGTTCCGTCCTTTCCAAAATTACAGTTACATTCATCTACTACTCTACACGAAACAGCATTCCCAATCCTTATTCCCAAAACTCTTATAAATTAACGAAATATACACTTTCAGTTCTCCCTCTGGACGTATAACTAAGAAATGATTCATATTTGATTATATGACTTGTTACATTAATTCTCTAATGATAAAATATTCGTTAAGGACATTAATTTCATTGTACTAATAATTAGTGATTATTATTATGGTAATTGAATATTAATTACGCTTATTGTCGATCGGAGTGGCTCAGTTGGTTAGGTGCTGGCTTTCTGACCTCAAGGTCGTGGGTTCAAACCTAACCCACAACGATGTTTTAAGTGTCCTTAGAAGTGATGGCCTCATATTAGTATATTTACTGGCATATAAAAGAACTCCTGTGGGACGGCATTCCGACATCACAGCGGCGCTGATTAATATTGGTAATTGGCTGCGTCGTTAACATACAAATAATAATAATAATAATAATAGTAATAAAAATGATTATTGTCATAGTTATTGTCTTTTAACTACAATTTTATTGATAAAAGCGGGTTCGACTGCTTGTGATGTCGATTCTTGATCTACAGTGCAGATTTCTGTAGACGAACCTTGAACATTTGTAGCTTTTCAATAAATTTTAAAATCAGACATTACAATGTCATTATTGTAATTTATATTTAGGTACTATTCGGATTGTATCGAAGGGATGATAGCTTCTGCCATTCAATATTGTTAATTTCGATTGTATTTTAGAAATTGCGATAGTAAACAGAGTGGCAGCTTTACGTTGTCTCGATGCTTCAACTAGTCACTTCATGACAGCGCTGTTTTACTGTAATGAAGTTGGCTATATTTACAGCTCTATTGCTCCTAAAACTGTTGTATACAACAGCGAAGGTAAATAATGTTGTGGTTCACAACACCTGCTGCCACCTGTGTCTGCTGAAAGAACGAATATAGTGCTAAATATCAGAACACAGAACAGATAGTTACCACTCGCATTCTGCGAACATGCCCGGAGTGTTTGTCCGACGTCGCCAAAACTCATATGTAATTTTTGTCACTAAGCGATTTTTTATAGTGTTTCACGCCCGCTTTTACTATAAATGGCACCGAGGCGATGACACTGATGGGATGAAGATGGAGCACAGGTGGAATGCAATGGCGGGAGAAAGCGGAGAACAAGGAGAAAACCCACTCCTGCGCCGCTTTGTCCACCTCAAGTCCACTTGCGGTCACTTGGGATCGAACCCGGGCCGCCTAGATGAGAGACGAATGGTCTAACCACTCGGCCACGACGCAGCCTCATTAAGCGATTCCTTTGTGTATTACCGAATACTATTTTCTTAACGGTTTCACTTCGAAATAAAATGCGGCATTTCAAATAGCTTTGTTAAAGAACAGTGTAATATAACACCCGACGAGATGGCTCTCCGGTAACATGTGAGGCCCACATTCTGGTGACCATCTAGTCTGACCATGGGTTATTTCGTGGTTGGCAACGCGAATGTTGGGCTGGTATATCTTATACGTATTTCCTCTGCCCCTGTAACTTTCATGTTTCAGTACGGCGTATAGGGCAGAGTGATGGACGGTGTCGACTGATGGAGAAGTGGAGAATGTAATATTCCCTTTTAATGGAACTAAGAATATGAAAACGGAATAAATGGATAAGCCATTAACCCTTTAGTAAGTGTGACCCGAGCAGTATTTCTGTCCTTTATATTCTTAGCGCCGAAGCGAATGTGTTTCTTTTGTTTGAAGAAAGAGGCTACAACAGCAACAACAACAAAAATTCCTTTCATTTTGCTTAATCAAATGTAATGCTTGCTATAAATTCTTTTCAAATTACTTTGCCTTTCTTAATCACAAGCGGAATATAACATGTATTTCATTTTTTGTCTCCACAGAATTGCAAAGTATCTAGTAGCAGATGAAAAACTTCTAGCGGAATCTTTTTCGCGACAATCTTGAATCTGTAGAGGAGTTCTCCGAATGTTGAAGGAACTGAATATAATTCTAGTTCAGATATAGAAGTCCCGTTACATGATTAAACTCTTTCCTTCCAGTCTTATTTTTTGGGTAGAGAATGTGCAACTTAGTGGAGAACAAACGTACCACAGAAAGTATTACTAGTGCGGCGCATATATGTAAACTGCATTCCAAAGTTGTTTGCATAAGGTATGAAGACTATTTCACGAAATTGTGTAATGTAATTTCTAAAAATTTGGTTCAATTTCAAAATTATATTTTATATTCCCTGTATTTAACTAACATACCAATAAGTATTGAAAAAATGAACAAATAAATAAGTTCTTTAATGCATTAAAGTGAATATACAGAACATTTCACATAATTACTCTCACATTTAAATTTAAAAAGAATGTACATATTTGATTTATTTACACTACGGTCAAATTGACACGACGCTAATATCTATGCATCTTTTGCCAGTTCTCAAGGGTTAAAATATACATTTATCCTCTAAAATGATAGCTTTAAGTTTTTCTCGGAAACAGAGTGTGTAGCAAACCACTTTAGGGTTCATTGTTAGTCTAATTCTTACTTTTTCTAGCACGTGTGTACAATGCACTCGTATGTAGTAGATAGAGGAGGTATTGTATTCCGCCCTGCAATTTTACACCTAAGTTTCACCGGAAATACTTGATTTGAGACCACTAGAATGAAACATTTTTAGAAAAGGTGTCTGTCTGTGTGTATGTTTGTGTGTCTATGTGTGTGTGGGCAGCATAACTCAAAACCAAAAGGCCCATAATTACCAAACCTGGATGTCCAAGGAAGTGACAGGAACATTTTTAGAAAAATCACCCCCCCCCCCGCCTCAACCACTATTTACATGGAATATTTTTCAAAATTTTATTCTTCTCAAAACTGGCTCTAACGATTTAAATTAAATCATAAATTTAAAAGAATTTTTTATCAAATGAAATGATATCTTGTATATACTGGGAAAATCCTCAGAAGATCTCTGCATTTTGGATCACGTTTGTATAACCGTAAGGGACAGACAAAAACTACAATACCAAACATGTGGATCTCGTTAAAACACCAATTTGTGTCTTCTTTTTTCTTTCTGTTTCTTTTTTTTTTTTTTGTAGAGTTAACCATTTTCGCGATATTCCCTGTTATTGGTTTCAATTTTACAATACTTAAACTTTTCTCAAATGTGAAGTCGTCCGCGTTTCTTTTGTTTTACTTCTGGCCCTATAAAAAGCTGATTTAAAAGACAGTAATATAGCGACAGCTTTTAAAACTTTTGACAGTTATTGCTTTATCTTAGCATATTCCTATAATTCCCTTCTACTTATAAGGAACTGAGTAACTAAGACCATTCTGCTAATTTTTACTTGCTGTACACCTACTATGTGCATAGTGCATAGAGAAGGTATTGTATTGCACCAAAAAATTCGATATCGAGATTTCAACGAAAATATTTCTTTTGAGTCCCAAAAAAGCATTTTTAGAAAAAGAACTCTGTGTATGTGCGCCTGTAGACAGCATAGCTCAAAAACTAAAAGACCGTTAAATATCAAACTTGGTACTGAAGTGTAGTATCTGCCAAAGATGCGACACGAAGATTTTCTAGAAAATCTCTTCACCTCAAGCTATCCTTTAATTAGTAAAAGTTTTGAAAATGTTTATTTACTCAAAACTGGCTCTAACAATTTTATTAAAATACCGTATATTAAAGCTATTTACATTACAGATATAATGCATATCTTCAATTTTCTGGGAATAGCTTCTGAAAACGGCTTGTTTTATAGATGAATTTTGCTGAATTTTGCATAACAGGTAAACCATAAGAGATAGAGAGAAGAGTGCTGTACACAATTTATGTCATACATATTTTCGTTATAGAGTTGACCGTTTCCAAGACATTCCTTCTTATTGGTTTCGGTTTTAAACTAGGTATCTTCTCAGACCTTTCGTTTCATCGCTCTTTTGCTTTTCTGGAAATGCAAAGCGAACCGAATTTCAATTGTTCACATTCGACCGGCTTTTAAATATGCTACTATCGCATATGCCTAGTGTATTCTCTTCTGCTTGTAAGGAAGAAAGTAATAAGACCATTTCTGCTAATGTTTAGCATGATGCAGATAAAGGAACAATCTTCTGTAAGAATAGCCTGTTTGCAGAACAGGTAGAGAAAGTCATGCGAATGGAAACATTAGATTTTTTTTTAACTCGAACAGCATGAAGTAGAAAAAAGAATACTCTTTGTCAAGACGTTTGTTTGCAGAACAACGGGCGGCACCAGTAGGCGAAAGCCATTTTCGCCACACAGCCTGGTAGTGCTAAAGAGTGATCCCACCAGTCCTTACGCTATCCCAATGCCAGATTCCGACACTGACATCGAACCTACCGGGCCTTGGATAACGCTCCACGCGGGTGGCCGCAGAAGTGGGCGTTCTTCACCGGCCCAAATAACACCACCACATGGAAATAACCAAATCCCAGCCAGAGGGGGGAGCAAAATTCCGCCAATCGTTGCAACCACGTCGTGGTCAAGAGAAAGTTGACAACGAAGCTCATAGGCCCCTTTGAGGTCCGGTCCGGTGGAAGGATAAAAAGTCCACCTCCATACCTACACAGAATGCGATTTCGAGGCGTCGAAGGCTGTATTGCGTGACGAACAGAACCCGTTTTACGGCTATTCGCTCCAGCGACGCTACGTGGAGCGTGAGGTTATTCGGGGCCTTGACTCCGACTATCCCCTGAGGATATCAAGGTGGCCCTTCCGGGCGAATACCAGATAACTCCTATTTCAATGGCACGTCTCGATAAGACGGAGGCAACAGCCAATGACCCTGAAAGGGTGCCAATGCCTCTTTTCTTGGTCGTAGTGCCCACGGAGTGCGCCCAGTCAGTTGATCCGATACTCGTTATCCGTCGAATCATTTTCACCGTCGTGCGTATCGAAAGATACCACGGCAAAGAAGGACCTGTGCAGTGCCATAGGTGTATGGGTTTCCACCACTTCAGCAGTGTGTGCGAGCGCAAGCTCGCATGCCTGCGGTGTGCTGGGGCCCATCTACTGCGAGACTGCACAAAGGCCTATGAAGACCGCCACTGTGTGAACTGTGGTTAGGACCACGAGGGCAAATACAGAGGCTGATAGATGCGGACGCGCATCGTTGAGGTCCGCCGCGGAGGCCCCCAGGAGCCAGCTAATGTGCGCCCAGGGGTATCCTTTGCCTCGGCACTTGACCGTGCTGAGGGAGCGTTTCACGCCGCGGAGGCAGCGGCAACTCCCACCCCCACAGTCACTGCAGAGACAGTGCCACCCCCAGCTCCCACCCCCCCAATCAGGTCCTCCTACATCGACGGAGGAAACTGCCTCACCACCCTCAGCAGAGGGCCCACGCCCGACTTTGAAAAAGAAGTTCAAGAAGAAACGCCAGTAAACTTGCATGGCGGCTGGACAGCCGGGCCAATCAAGGGCTTCCACCTCTGAGCAACCCGAGGCTGCGCCACCTGCACCACAGTACCTACCAGCTGCGAAGGCTTCAGCGGTAGCCCCGCCGGGAGTTCCCGCCACAACACCGGCAACGGAGGCTCCAGAGGTTACCCCGCCGACAGCTCCCGCCACATCTGCAGCAGCACCGGCGACTTCAGCGGCTTCCTCAGCCTTTACAGCGGCCATTCCATAGGCGGACCTGGATAAACTTCAGGAGCTAGCCCTGTGGTTTGGTGACCTCCTAAATAAGGTCCTACCTGCATTAAGTAACCTCAAGTTGCAATACAGTGACCCCCGCCTCTTCCCCCTCCAGAAACATACATTGTTCTTACAGACGTTGGAGCAGTTGTACCCAGGTTCCGCTAAGTAATGGTCTCTAGATTCGTTCGGAGGCCATTGCAAGTCGCGTTCTGGAACGCGATCGGTATCCGGGGCCAACGCCCAGGCGTTCTTGAGTTTGCAAAATCCTACGGAATTGACATCCTAATGCTCTGCGGAACCCATCTAGATGTTGTTACTGACTTCTCGCTGCCTAGTTATGTCACCCATCGGTCTGATCGAGTGGCGGTACAGCTATCCTCATAAAGAACCATATTAATCATACTCCCTTCCAATTCCCAGCGCTACAGCACGTGGAGACCTGTGCAATTAGGCTTGCCGTTGGCGGGCTCGACACGCTACTGATAGATGCTTATGACCCACCCAAACACCGCCTCCAAGAAGCGGACTACACCAACCTACTGAACCTTCGCCCAGTGGTATGCATTGCAGGAGATCTCAATGCGAAACATACCCACTGGCATAGCCGCACAAACAACCCAACCTTTTCCCAACAAATCCTGAATACGATACGCGCGCACACCTAACACATCCCATCTGACAAGCCCAACCCGAGAACCATACCCAATGAACTCCGAAGCGCTTCCGCCATCCCAGGATACAAGCAGTGTACCAGCGGTTCAAATTCCTGGTAAGGCGACTGCTTCGCGCGTACGGCAAAGCGGCCTGGGAACATAAAATGGCTAACGTAAACCTGGAAGAAAAGCAACCCTGGAGAATCATCCGGTCCCTCAGGAAAGACAAAAGTAAATTCCAGCATCCCATCCATGGCACCTGAGGGAGACATTCGTTTGAGCCCCAGGATAAAGCTACGAATTTTGCAGACCATCTGGAGTCCCAATTCAAACCCCGTGAAGATCCTCAGGACGAGGACTTTACTGAACTCGTGGAGGCTAAAGTCGACTACCTCTATGAGGAGCCCCCGCCGCCCCACGAAGAGATCCGCATTCGTCTAGTCACCCCGAAAGAGGTGGCCTCCCAACTCAAAAACCTCAAACCCAGCAAAGCCCCTGGACAAGACGGTGTCACGGCGCTTATGCTCCAACACCTACCCCGAAAGGCCGTAATCCATCTGACGCGGATTTACAGCGCATGCCTACACCTCCGCCACTTTCCAACATGTTGGAAGGAGGCGAGGGTGATATGCATTCTGAAAACCGGCAAGGACCCGGTCTTCCCGTCAAGCTGCAGATCAATCAGCTTACTCCCGATCATCTCGAAAGTACTCGAGCGGTTACTTCTGCTCGGCCGCACCCCTCTCTTTGAGGAGAGACTCCTACTCCCAGCATCATCAGTTTGGTTTTCGAAGTGGACACTCAACACCCCTGCAGCTGCTGCGACTGGCTGAGAAGGCTGCCCTGGACTTCCAGGACAACTTCAAAACAGTCGCGGTACTCGTGGACGTGGAAAAGGCCTTCACCACCATGTGGCACCAGGGACCATTGTACAGATTCAAGAGCGCAGAGATCCCTTCCCCCTAACTTCATCTGCTTAGTAGCTTTCTTCGGGACGGCATTTCATGGTGAGGGTACATGGCACCAGGGACTCTTGTACAAACTCAAGAGCGCAGAGATCCCTTCCCCCTAACTTCACCTGCTAAGTAACTTCCTTCGGAACCGCACTTTCAGGGCGAGGGCGGAGGGGAGACATTCCACAGTCTGACCCATAGCGGCGGGAGTGCCAGAAGGCTGTCCCCGTTACTCTTTGACGCCTACATGTCTGACTTTCCCACAGAACCCGGCACTACTACGTGCCAATATGCCGACGATGTCCCCACAATGGCACGTAACAAGAACGCCCCCCCCCCTCTACAGAGACAGCTCCAGGCCATCAGCAGATGGAGTGAAAAGTGGCGGATGGCCATCAGCCCTCAGAAGAGCTCCGCTAAAGTCCGCCGTTGGCGGCCAGAGATCTCCCTGAGGTTGCGGTGGAGGCGGATCCCCTGGGTCCGCACCGCCAAATACCTCGGAGTCCTCCTCGACCGCGGCCTTACATTCACTTCACATGTCAGGGAGAATGTCAGGATGGGGCACGCTGCCCTTTGGTAGTTGCATCCCACCTACCGCTCCAGCATGCCCTCACACCTAAAAATACGGCTGTATCGTGCAGTCATCCCACCCCTGATGTTATACAGCTGCGAGGTCTGGGGGTCGTTGGCTCGTTCCACAGACTGCAGACATTGCAGGATGATATATGGCACAGGCCGTAGATTGCAATACCACATACTCCATTCCCACTCCTGAATTCTCTATATAGTGTATGTTGTGCGAGAAAGAGCTCGCACAATATGCACTAAACTTGCCCCTCACCCCAATCCCCTGGTGAATACTCTCGGTCGCTATGTCCACACACTGCTCAGAAGACGCGCCAGCTACCGGCTTCCCAAGGATGCCTTGCGATGGTAGTTTCGGCCATTTCTTCTTCAGAATACTCTAACCCCGCCAAGTTAAGCAGCATTGGGTCCAGTCACGACTCGGTTGGGTGACCACCGAGTCGTTCACAGACTAGCAGAAAAATTGGCCTACCCCCACCTATTACCTCAATCCTTCCCGTTCTCCCCGCTAGCTGGCACTGCTTTCCCTGACAGCCCGCAAGCGGCTGGCCAAGTTAAGCAGCATTGGGCCCGGTCCCTTCCTGGGAGGTAAACCAACCCACGCCGGCAGCACTAAAAGAATCACCTAGCCCACAGCATACTTACAAAAATACAAACGCTTGCAAATGACTACATCTTTTATATTGCATGGGTAAATCCGCAACAGAAGCGGATAGGTACCGTGGCGATTTGCCCCCACCCGAGTACACTCGGGCAACTCGTTCCTGCTCCTGGCTCCCTGGCTCCTGGCTCCTTGTAGAGTTCAATTTAGTTTTCGCAAGTGAATTCGGAGCACACTTGGATGAGAGCGGTCAGCATCAGTTTAATTGCAGGGGTGCCATTGAAGATGAAATAATCCTGCCCAGACTTCCCACACCACTATATCCCAACTATACCACTATACTTTGCCTTTCTGACATAATTAGCAATGCCACAACGAATAGGATCAATGATGGACACAGGATAATATGTAGGAATCGTAGTAATGTTGATAAACCTTTCATTTATTTTCATTGTGTGACTAACATAATGTGTACACTACTACATATCACTCATGTTGTTTTCTATTAAGGATCTTAAGATTTTGCAGCTATGTGTCTGTTAATATTGGACTGTAATTTAGCAACAATTAAACGCAATGTAATGTTGCTTATGACTGCGAGAAGCTGCTTGCCGGTGTAGCCTCTACTAAGGATAATGAGTGTCATGTTTTATCATTTGGCTGATTGGTCTCATATGTCAGAGTTAATTTCTCCCTTCTGAAAACTATTGAGGTTCCTCCTAGCGTAAATACTTTTTAAATGAAGTTATCATACTGGGACAAATCCCCTCTGCTACGGTTAGAAGTAAGTCTTTTGCAATTATCCCATCTGAAAAGGGCTTGCTATTTTCCGCTATCAGTTTAGCAACTATATAAATAGCACGCAGAATATTGATGTGTGATATTTCGTTTTGGCCATGCCTATTACTACTATAGAAGATCTCCTTTAGTTCATGGAGCCTTCTTTGGTGTTCTATACCTACAAACTGCGAATACCATATTGTTCAGAATGGCTATTTCTGAAATGTCTGGTTGATATTGTACCTTGATAGTACATTCAGCGTTTTTGAGCATATTAAAGAACATAGCTTACCTTCATGGAAGGCGAAAACTAATTCCTCATGACATTCAATTCTAAACTGAGCACTGGACACGTTTGCGAAACGCCACTAAATGTTTTTTACTGCATGTATCCCGATGATCTACCTGAAGACAAACACAAGGCAATGGTTGCCAATCTACCCTACTCAATCAACGTAAGGGATGAAAGTAGGGGTATGCACGAGGGTGTGCTGAACGAGCTTCGGAGTAAGGAAAAATGAAATTGTGCTACAGCATTGGAATAAAAACATTTAACAGGCGGTAACGTCTGTGATCCGCATTCGGGAGCTCCTGGGTAAAAACTAGGGTTGTGTCATACTTATCGTCAGTCGCCAAGATAAATACCCGATTGAGCATTTAACACCACGACCCAAAATTCCACCTTCTGTCTGAAACAATAGCAAAACTGAAAATAGATGATAATAGCCATCTATCCACACAAAATGTAGACTGGACGGCACCCTTAACCTCCATCCGCCTATAGTGGAGCCAAGTGGTAAGTATAGTGTGAGCAGATGAGACCTCACAAGGCTTGCTGCACTTTGCCATCTGACTACAGATGGCCTTATCTGACTATGCATAGTAGTGCAGATAGATTGGACGGCAATTTAACACCATGTGCTTGGTGCGTAGCGAAGGTATTATGGCTCGCGGATGAGGCCTTACAAGGCTATGTCAATCACATACCGTTAACGAGGTACCTCACCGAACAGTTCCGTTGCGACATGACCAAGTTTCTAAAGCTACGTAAAATAAAATAGATTAAAAATACATTAATTGCGACCGGAATTTGAAATAATAAAGAAATTTTCTAACAAAGCGTTTAAATTATAGAATACGAGTACAAATAGTCTGACCGTACTCATTCAATTATATACTGTTTAATATATCCCGTATTACTTTGTTAATTAAAGATACATCTGTGTTCTTTGTAGAATAATAGTCAATGAAATGCACATGGGATGACATGAAAAACGTTTGAATATGTTTTTGTAAGATTGTATAACTATGCGCGTGGGCCAGGGGCAGGCCATCCATTACTTAGATTTCTGTTATTACTGTTTGGTGACTATATTATTTATTTTAAACACTTGCTTGTTTTATAATTAAAGGACGCACTCTGCTAACTCCATTATGACTTCTTTTTAACGCTTCGTTTTTATATAGAATATTTAGCATGTACGTCATATCGATGGCTTTTGCCTCTGTAATAAATATTCCGGTAGTAGTGTTTCGTCGTTTAATATTTGTATCGAACTTTGGTTTTCATCTCATTTACACGCACACATTAGCACTCTCGTTCATACTTCCATAAACTAGGGAGGATAGGGGATAATGTTGGGGGAGAATGTTCCACCTCCCAACTGTGAATTGAACCCGGGACCTCTCGGACAGCATTCAGGTGCTCGGCTGACTGAGCTAAGCCGCCAGCTCGACGTTTATAGACATTCTATGCTGATTATTTAGGGAAAATAAATGTCACACCAAACTGAAAAGGTTTCGGCCGCTGGGTCAAGATAGTCCTTTGCAGTTACCCTGAATTTTATATAATTGTGAAACCATAAGAAATGAACAAAATTTTTCCAGGAAAATTTAGATGGTATTAAAACTATGGTGGATTCACAAAACAATATTTGTGGTATTCACCATTTACGAAATATACGCTGTTTAAGATTTTCAAAATGTTAAGCATGTTAAGCTTTTCTTTGTCATGAACTCAAGCATAGCATTGTATCATGGTTAATGTAAACGTATTTTTCATTAAACTTGTTATTATCTCAGACTCTTACATATGCACAACAATTTATATTAACACAACATGGTCGAACTGAACAAACTTCTGTGAATATTTTAAATGATTTCCAGAAAATATATTATAAACAAGTGGCTGAACATTTTGTGAAGAGTTTCAAAATGTAATAATGATTGATAACACGAATCATGTAAGTGCCATACACTACAGTAGAAGATTTCAGCTTCCGGGAGGATATTTCACTCCAATATCATTCAGTGGAATTTTTCTGACCAAGAAAATGTTCATTTAAAAGCCAGCCTAGTTCATTCTTTCTCCTAATCCAATTTTCTTTTGCTCTCAGCATATATTAACACTGTCTAAAAAGTTCTACATGTAAGCATACGAATAATGCTTCCATTCAACATTTCTTTATGTGCATCCCCAGTTTTCTTCCAAATAATTATCTTTGAATGTCCATTTGTCTGCTTTTTCTAAATTTCCTGTTCTTTACATTTCACATTTCAAAGTGATTTGTTTATGCTTGACAAAGCCTTCATTAATTCCCTCCACTTACATAGGAATACTCAGTAATTTAGACATGGTGTTTCAGGGAACTCGGATTGATACATAGCAGTTCAAAACATATGTGTTATTGAAGTACTTTTCATTGATAAAATGTCGCCCTGTATTGATTACAGTGATTGGTGATTACATTATATAGAGGTATGAATACAACTTAAAAAGGTTACGTTCCAATAAAATAAAAATTGCCAATCCTCGTGTTTGCTGACTTCGACAAAACGTCCAAGATTCCGCACTCAAGTCACCTAAGGTCATCACCATACACTCTCCCAAACTCGACTTTAATTTATGTGCGTTAATTGAAGCTTCGTACTGTCATTGTATGAGCTTAGACTTGAAAGTTGAATTAGAACGAAAAAACATTATGTCATTACGAGAAATGTTCTACTTTTCTCGTCCGATCACTGAAGTTAAGCAACATTGGGTATGGTCAGCATTTCGATGCGGAGCGCTTGGGACCACCTCATGGTGTTGGCATCGACCACTATTTTGGTGTCGCCGTGGCCGAGTGGTCGGGCCTCTCGTTTCCCACTTAGGTAGCCCAGGTTCGATCTCAAGCGCTCCATATGGGATTTGTGATGGACGAAGCGATGTCTTGGCGGGTTTATGCCGGGTCCTCCGGTTTTCTCCACCACTGTTTCCACCAATTGCTCTATCATCTTTCATTTTCTTTTCATCCATTTCGCCTGCATTTCATATCATCCAATTCCTCACGCTCATGCCTGACCACTCGTTCCAGGTTCTCCATTCTATGGTATCGTGCCGTTGGTTCCCCGACAGGCTTCTGACCCCTAAGGGTCAGTCCTAAAATACGGGGCGGGGGTAAGCCGAGTTCGAACAAATTATTTGAGTATATGGCATGACTCTGTTCACAATGAGAGTTTTACTATATCTAACACTATAAATGTAATCACTGATTATTGTAAACCATATAGGCAGACGTTTTGTCACAGAAGTATATTCTAATAATAGATATGTCTTAACTATTATTTATTAGTAGGATTTTACTGATATACGATGATTAAATTATTGGTTGTTCGTTTGTAAGTGTAGGGAATTGATGGAGACGTTGTAAAGCATAAACGTATCACTTTGAGGCATTCTCCGACAGTCAATATATAGGTTGGTAGATTACTAATGTCGCAATGAAATCGAATATACCGTTACTGTTATTAGTATTAATATTTGTTGAAGTAGTAGTAGTCTGCTTCCTCCATTAATTTTTCACTCTTCTAGAAGGGAAAAGTAACCGGAGCTCACTTCACCACATGTATCTACACTGACTGGGGTTCTGAAAAAAGGGTATTTTATTAATCATGTTACTATGAAGCTATTCTTGTAATATTTAGGGTAAGAATACCACATATTGCTAATTTACATCATGAACCTACACATATGTTATGAGGATGTATCTAGTTCAATATTAGCTTCTTTTTTCTTGGAATAATTGGATTTTTTTTCACACAAGCCATGTGTAGAACAGGAGTTGAATAGGGAGAGTCAGACTGAAAAATTCAACACAATAGCCGGGATTTGAACCGCGGATCTCCCAATCTCTAGCCACTGAGCTACCATGGCAACATACCGGCATAGCATTGAATTTTTCAACTGACTCGTATGTTTCCCGGTAAAGCACAAGGTGATCTCAAATTATTTTGAGATGACTACCTAATGGCGACTTACAATGTTGTAAGTACTTTAGGCTCAGGACTCATAGTACAGCCCACTATTATGGTCAATTGGTATTGGAATAATTGTATTTTTTTCACACAAGCCGTGTGTAGGACAGGAGTTTAATAGGTAGAGTCAGACTGAAAAAGTCAATGCCATAGCCGGGATTTGAACCACGGATCCCCCGATCCCTAGCCGGTTGCTCTGCCACTGAGCTACCATGGCATAGCATTTAATTTCTCAACTGACTCGTATGTTTCCCGGCAAACCACAAGGTGATCTCAAATTATGTTGAGATGACAACCTAATGGCGACTTACAATGTTGTAAGTACTTTAGGCCCAGGATTCATAGTATAGCCAACTATTATTTTCAATTGGTATTGGAATAATTGTTTTTTGTTTTTGTTTTTTCACACAAGCCGTGTGTAGAACAGGAGTTGGCTATGGCATTGAATTTTGCAGTCTGACTCTACCTATCCAATCTTTTTTCTTGTTTCTTTTTACCCTACGACTTTTTATTTTCGATGAATATCAGCATTCACTGCATATGAAGAATTAATAATGTAAACTGCTCTTCACGTGAAGGATCTCTGCGGATAATACTGTGGATCTTTTCATCTCCAGTCTCATTGGGATGTGTTCAGGCAATGAGGTTTGGTTTCCCCAGACTTTGCACATTACAGTTAGCCACCGATATTGAGATGATGTTCATAATGAGGTCTATAAATATGTTGATGCGCTATATTTCTCATACTAGTTGCTTATATAATGCACTTACCTATGTCACTTCAAGTTGACGTGTTCAGATATCTCTTAGTGCGTTGCAGAATTTAATGTGCCTATTTCAAGTTAAAACTGGCTGGAGAGAAACTGGCCAGGGCAATCTTCGTTTTACCCCTCTCAATCAGAGTGTAACGGACTTACTTCAAGTTAAAAATGGCTAGTGGGGAACGGGTCAGGGCGATCATCTTTTTACTCTTCGCAATCAGAACGTAACGAAGCTATTTCAAGTTAAAACTGGCCAGAGGGCAACTGGCGAGGACGATCTTCGTTTTACCCCTCACAATCAGAAACTAACAGAGATATTTCAAGTTAAAGCTCGCTAGAGGGGAATGTGCCAGGGCAATTTTCGTTTTGCCCCTTGCAATGAGAATGTAACAGAGGTATTTCAAGTTAAAACTGGCTAGAGGGGAACGGGCGAGGGCGATATTAGTTTTACCCCTGGTAATCAGAACGTAGTGGAGATATTTCAATTTAAAACTGGCTACAGGGGAGTTCTTTGCTCGAGACAAGGCAGAAGGAAGAACTTTACGCTCACAGCCGTCCCAATGACAATACGGGAGGGAAACGCCGCAAATCCAACGCAGCCGCCCAAGATCACATCACGGAGCCGCCGAAGATCGATAACGCCACCACCGATCCAGCCTCCCCAGCCACAGCCAATGGCGTCTGCTGCCAGCCGCCTGCTACAGCAACCGCCGAACCTGGCTCAGCCGTCCCGGCAAACCACGCCGCATCAGCCGCCACGTTACCTGCCACAACCACCGCTGAATCAGTACCAGCTTCGCCACCTCATGATGCCTCCTCAGCCAAATAGATCACAGACGTCTAAACACTGCAGCTGGACCTTTCATCACTGCCGCGAATCTACGCAGTAGTGCGCGGAGTTCATCGTCAACTTCCGGATGAACTGCTTCTCAAAACCGGCCGACACCGCTGGCCTTCATGAAGGTCACGCGAATACACACCGCCAAAGGACCGAAACCACTGGTAAGACACCCAGCCACCACAAAAAGACTCACAGACATCACCGCACGACGGCACAGTCTCACCGACACAAAACGCCAAATCGCAGACTCAACACTACGACAACTACTAGCCGACATAGACGAAATCCAGCAACTACGAGAGACTGTGAAAACCATCGCCGACCACATCACCAACTGGGAGGAAGTCCTGAACCGCACTCTAATGGGCATTCGGGAAACTACTCTCAGCCTATAAGCATCTCTGCCAGCAGCAGTACACCGCACGCGGCCACTTCGCTTCGAGATGCCGAAGAGGAAGCAACACCGCAGACCAGCAGCTCCTACAGCAGCCACCGCTTCTCCGGCAACCGCCGGTAGGAAGCGCTCACAGGCATCTCCGCCACCTGCCGTTACGCCGGCAGTGAGCGCTGCACCATTGCCGCGCTCACCATCACCACTGCCGCTGACCACCGCCGCTGCTTCACCGGCAGCTAACACTTCATCGCCGCCACCGCTGAGCTCCACACCGCCGCCGCCCCGGTACAGTGCCGTGGTTAGGGGTGTCCCTCGGGATCTCTCCACCCGGCACCTCCTCGCCGCTGCTCAATCTAGATGGCCTTCATGTTCGAGGGCCACTAGAATTATCTGTGACCGGGGCCCGACACCACTAGTTAGGGTGGAGCTACAGGACCGATCAGACCTGGAGGCTGCCTTGGCGTCGGGGTTGCCCTTATTAGGGCGAATTCTGCACGTTGAGGAAAGCAGGCAGGAAAGACACCGGCCCTGCCGTCGCTGCTGTGCCTACGGGCACAGCCAAGAAAACTGCTCTTCGCCGCCGAAGTGCCACTACTGTGGCACCAACGCATACACATCGGAGTGCACTGGGCACGACCTCCGCCGCCGTCGCCGGTTCTGTGCCACCTGTGGTGGTACGGGACATTTCACCGGGCAAGCCCAGTGCCCCAGCTACCCAAAGAGCAGGCACTCATCACCTAAACCAGCCCGGACACCATCAACCACACAACCATCTCCGCAGACTAAACAACGAACACCAACCATCCTGCAGCAGGAAATCCAAGGCCTAAGTGAGGCTATTCAGGACCTCCACGCGGAGGTCCTGATCCTTACGGCTAAGCTGACGGCCTTGGAGGACAGGCTTCAGGAACAGGACGGCACCACTTCACACACAGAACTTCACCAAGCAATAGCAACAGCAGTCACCGATATCCGACTCATCTTCAGGGAGGAGGTGAGAGCTCTACTGGAGAAGTCGGCACCTCAAACCTCCAAGATCAACATCCAAAGTAGACGCCTAGGGCTTAGGCTCGAAAACGTCCCAGGATACAACGACTGGCTCAACAGAGTCAACCAGCACTAACTCCATCCTTCACCCTAGAATTCCTTCATTCCTCACCCCGAATACTCCGCGGTGGCAGTCTGGGCCTCGGTCAAGTCTGTCTCCCGGTCCTCATTTCGCCTCTCTGACTGCACCCTGCAGTCAGTTACATTATCGCCTTGAATCCGCGGGTGCAATCATGCGGTACCGCCTCTCCTTTCTTCCTTCTAATACCGGTGGAGGGGTTTTTTAGTCGGTAGGCCCACATGGGAGACCCCGACACTCCGGGCTTGCCCGGGTTAGTCCATAAGGTGGATTTTTCCCCTCCACTCGAAAAAAAAAAAAAAAAAAAAAAAAAAAAAGTACACCGCGAGAACGCCTCCTTACGAGACTACTTCAACAAGAACCTTGATAAAGTGGTGGACTACATCAACAACTCCCGCATCAACAAGGTCCACAAATAACTCGACAAAATGCTCCAGCAACAGACAAGTGGCTTAATCACGCGCCTAGGAGAATAAACAGACATTCTGATCCCCCGGTTGAATATACTGGAAGACAGGATACACCAGCAACAACCAAAAATTACACTAAGACGACCAGCCAGTCCATCAAATTCATTAATAAACTTAGCAAATCACACAGGCAAAAGCCTCTCTGCTTTCAGATGAACGACTCCTTACCAACATAAGCTACACTTCATCTCAAGAACTTCACCCCATCACCAAACAAACATGAATCCATAATGCTGCAGGCTAGGTGTCTGGGTATCGCACCAAGGTGTTAGCCTCGCAAACACCACAGCCATCTTGGCGAGTAGGATAGTCATCCAGCACCCCCGGGTGCAAAATGCGGCACCGGGCAAACTACTCCCACCACAATGTATGCAAATGCTCAGAACATTAAATAGAGACACAATAGAATAAAATCATATGGGTCTCGAACCTAGAAACATTAGACTAAAATAATCTTAAATGTATGAATTTTGCACACATCTTTGTGATTGGCGATTCATAAGATATTCAGCGTTAAATCCACATGCAAACATATCCACTGAACAGTAACATAAAAAAATGAAAACCAGATATTGCACATTGGTGAACAAATCTTTCAATACATATAATTATACTGTTAAGTATATTGAGGTCTCGAGAACAAAACCCTGTATGTTTAGAAGTTGTTCGTCGTCATCTTGCAGCTACGATGCAGAGGTTTGTAACACCCTGCTTATTCAAATGACGTCATATTACTATAAAATGATCCGATAAACTAAGCATGTAGTGGGGTGGGCAGAATAGTGCATGTAAGATGGTAGCATTTAACGGCAGTTCTTACTGTAGTATCACGGGAGGTGGACATTGATGGAATTTGAAATGATTATTGGGAAATACTTTAGAAAAGAAACGTTCCAGGCCTTAGTTCAAGGTAGTTCAACCGGCATTTACCCATTATGAAGACTGAGTAAGCTCATATAAAAATTCTCAATTAAGGAGGGCGGTCCTACCTGGATTTGAACCGCGGACATCCCACACAAGAGTCCGGGCTTTAACGAGCTCAGCCCCCGTGTCAGTTCAACAAACTTCTTTATCAATGCAATTGATCCAACATGGAGGATCTATTATAGACTATATATTCTTCGGGAATGCACATATCTGATTACACCGTTACGTTCCCCAGAAAATTCGAAGCGGAATTTTTGTTTGTGAGCACCATTATATTCCCGATTTTACTATCTTATTTCGCAAACTTATTAAGATAAGATCATTTCTGAAGAATACTTTTACTTTCTCTAGCAGATATGTACAATATACGTAGAAGGGAGAGTAAGTACCTATTGTATTCCACCCAAAATTTCGATTCCGGGATTTCACCGGAAATATGTTTTGGAGACTCCTGAATCCAAACAGAAAAAAAAAAAATAAAAACATTTTTAGAAAACGGTCAGTATGTATGTCTCAGTGTGTGTCTGTGTGCGCGTGTGTGTCCCTGGACAGCAACGCTCAAAAAACGAAAAGTCGGTTAAACATCAAACTTGGTATTTAAGTTTAGTATTTTTCACTGATGCGACACAGAGATTTTCACAAAAATCCCCCACCCCAAACTACACTTCACATGGAACATTTTTTAAAATATGTCTCTAACGATTTTGTTTAAAATGCTACATAGTAAAGATGTTTACATGGTAAATAAAATACATATTCTGAACTTCTAGGGAATAGCCCCTGAATTCCTCTTAATTTTGAATGCCCTTTGCATAAGTGGTAAACCATAAGAGATAAACAAGAACCTACTATATAAAAAAAGTAGATATCGTTAAAACACACACACATATACATTTTTTTGTAAAGCTAACCATTTCAAAGATATTCCCTGTTATTAATTTCAATGTTAAAATATTTAAACTTGTCTCAAACGGGAAGCCCTCATCCGTTTCAAATCTTTTGTTTTATTCCTAGTATTGGAGAGCGAACCGAATTGCAAAAACAATTTCATAGCGACAGTTTTTTTTTAAAGATTTGACTGTCGCTTTAGTTTAGTGTATCCCATAATTTCCCTTCCATTTGTAAGGAACTAAGCAATAAAAAGAAAGATCTGCTAATGTCTATCTTGATTAGCATCTTACTATTGTAAGAGTAATTTTTATGTAGAATAGGTAGAGAAAGCTATGTGAATGGAAGACATTAGCTTTTTAAAAGAGTGTTACAAGTCAAGAAATACGTGTGTGATTTATGTATGCATACATATTTATTTGGATATAATTCCATTAGTACCCACACAGATGAAGGGGGCCGTTGTTTTGCGCTTATCTCAAAAGGACAATGCAAATATTAATTACAAGATTGACATTGTAGCATCGCTTAAAGAAACGGACAGGGTAATTGTTAACTAACAGTCATCAAACTCTGATTTTACTATTCGATTACTCTCAAAACTCTAACTCGATTTTATGTCTTATGACCACTTTATCCCTATATTTAATATTTGTTACTTAATTTTAATATGAGTATTTAATTAATAACTATAAACACCCTTATGGGAATAGCAATTACAGACCACAACCCAAAGTTAACAACGTCATTAATTCGACAATCAAACACGGTTATGCCCAGGGTCACATTAAATATGTTTCTCGGTTCAAAAGTATCAACTTGTCACCCTTGATTTATCAGTTTTCACAAGCCGTTAAGTTCGCCTTGCTTTATGCTATGGTTCCGGCGCACCCACACACTTCCTTTGCATCAATTTTCGTCACAGAAATGAAAATATACCACCACGGCACGGAACTAAAGAGGATGATAATAGCTCTTCGTTTCTCTCCTTCTCTCCTTCTTTCTTCCTCTGTTTACCCTCCTTGGACTTACAGGCAGCGCCTGGTGTCAGACGCCTGTTGAAATTTAAAACTGAGTTTTACTTATGGTCACTCTTTAACTCTATATTGGACATGAAAGACTGCTTAATTTTGCTCTGATGCTTGAGATTCTTTTACTTGCCGTAAATCTACGGGACCAACTTCTCTTCCGAAGAAAGCCATGCTAAGAATTTTTACGCCCGAAAAGTCCCTTGCTCTCCGCCTTGAACCCGTGACCTTGGGAGCTAGAGGCTAGCATGTTCTCTCTAGGCCAGGGAGGACGACAGAGGAGCAGAGGTTCTGGATCAGAGAGGAACCAGGATGGTGATCAGCCCGATGCCTGGCATAAAGTTGAGGATGTGGTTGATATGAAATTACGGTGAAATGGATAACAGGAAAAATGATTATGAAGAAGTTGGTGGAGTGAATAGCAGCGGAAATGGGAGACATCGGAGAAAATCCGTCCAGAAGCGGATTCGTCCACCACAAATCCGATATGCGGTCCCCTAGAATAAAATCCGGGCCGCCTAAGTGAGCGGCGAGGAGTCTAATCACTCGGCCATGGAACCGTCTCTCGCACCTCGTTTGAAAATTGAAAATGAACCCTATGTAACCGTTTTGATGTAATTTTATCGGGCTTATATGCGAAATATAGCGCCGGAATACAGTGGTGTTTCCGCCGCTGGGATCCTCCATTTACACCTAACAGGAATATAATGTGAATGCATCCCACTTGCGCCAGCCGGTTAATTAAGTTTCGTGATTAAAGTGGAAGTCGCTCACAAGTAAGTGAAGCAATTGTCCCTGTTTATGACTCCGGAAATTGTGTTCACATTAAGTAATGACGTAATAGTGTACAGCACGCAGAGGATGCATGTTTGGACAGATAACTCTTTACTGTTTATGAGCAACAGCTGAACGTACGGTGTCTTTAATAAAAACACGTGTAAAATGATTTTTTTTTTCGTGGGAGAGTCTTATCGTCTATATTACTTAATTGAGCACATATTATGCACATAGTAGGCACAGAAGATATTGCATTCCACCCAAAAATTCAATGTAGAGATTTCGCTGGAAATATGTTTTGAGGTCCACGGAAAAAAATGATAAAAACGAACATGTGCGCGTGAATGTGTGTTGGTATGTGGACAGCATAGCTCAAAAACGAAAAGATCGCTAAATACTAAACTTGGTATTTAAGCTTAGTATCTTACAAGGATGCGGCACGAAGATTTTCAACAAAATTCCCCACCCCAAACTACCCTTTACATGGATAAACTTTTTAAAATTTTGTTTTTTTAAAACATGAACCTAACAATTTTGATTAAAATAACATTTGAGGAAAATATTACAGATTCTGCAATGAAATCGGAACAAATCGTGTTATTTCATGTGGTTTTTGAATTTGAAATTTCATGTGCGGATCAAATCATGTTATGTTCCCAAAATTGATGGGTTCAAATCGTGTTAAATTCCCTGCATATTCATAAGTGGTGGTGGTGGCGACGGTGGCTTCGGCCGCGGTGGTGATAGAAGGTTTCTGTGGTTGTAATAATAGACTCCAAGTTCAAGTTCGAGTGGTTGTCAACTTAATCTTTTTTATTTTTTTTTGTGGCGTTTAACGCCAGCTTTAACTACTTATGGCACCGCAGGCTGTGTCAACTTAATCTGACTCTCTGTTTTATCAAATTTACATGTGTGCAAATCAGACCCAAGAACAGCAGATAGCAGTTGATTACTAGCCGCATTTTACTATTAATATGAATATTGAGCAAACTTTGGTTGTCACTCGATAACCTAATTTTCTGTATAAACTTATTAATCTGAGGAGAAAATAATATTTTGTCACAAGCATTTGAGGACATATTTTGTACGTGAAAATAAGAGACAAAATACAGCTTGTATGTTGCAAATTTTTAAAAAACTTATCCAGCTTTGGTCAGACAAGACTTATACTACTGCAAAGGGTATCAAATTTGGAATAGGAGTTGACGATAAGAGATATGATAACCGTAAAAAACAACTTTAGGCCTAAAAAAGAAGAGTGTCATTGAATTTATTAAGAAAATAAAGGAAACTGAGTCCCATTATGGTCGGAACAATAGCCAAACACTTTATCTGACTGCTGATTCAAATTTTAACAGAACTTTTAAACTGTATAATTCAAAGATCATTCCAGGAATGAAGGTCAAGAAGTACTGTTATCAATATATTTTTCGTGTCCTCTTCAACATCGGTTTTGACACTTCGGCAACCGATATATGCAGCTATTATTTTCGGATGACTTGGGAAATAGAAAATGCATAAACGACGTGACGTCAAAACAGCATCTTCTCGCTAAGCTAGGTGCTCACAAATTTAGAGCTAAGCAATTTTGCACACTAGGACAATTGCATTCTGTTTTGATTTACAGCAAGTGCAGCCACTGCCGAAATTGTCAATTGCTGAGGCTTATTACTCGAGACAAGTTGCATTTTATGCATTATGCATTACTCATATTCCGACCAGAACTCTAAAATACTACACATGGAAGGAGACTCAGGCTGGAAGGGGATGAATGAAGTGGCATCGGGAATAGTTTCCTTTCTTGAAGAAAGGATGTTATTTGTGATAGTTGTGGCGGGCAGAAATGTAATATGCATACCGTACATGCTCTTGCGTTTTGGCTTCAAAAGCAAGCACCCAATTATACTGGTGATATTGCAATAGAATTTTCAGTGCGGAGATACTTTTTAATCGGCTGACAGGGTGTTTGCAGTAGCAGATAACTGGACAATTCGCGATTACAAACCACTGTCTACACAGTTTAGGAAAGTGAATGGAGATAAGGACAAGAAGCGGAGTTTTTAATAGAAAAACAATCTGTAAAATAATGAGTGAGGAGTTATAACAGCAAGAGAACCACCAATTAAGGAAAATTTCCCAACATTTTAGTTATACTTAAAAAGAAAGACATTGATCCTCTTCTGACAGCAAGATTTAGAGCCCATTGAAAAGTACGTGATTTTTTGTGCTTCCATGCTTCCGCTCTGTGTATCGAAATAGAATCCTCTACTGAAACTAACGAATCTGTTGAACAACGTGGACTGTCTTCTTGAAGAGTCTAGTTCTGAAACACTTTGAAACTCATGTTTTCCATATTACTGTACAACCTGAATGTTAAAGTAGTGAAGCATTACAACATAAATAACCTTTATTTTATGAGCAGAAAATATTAATTTTAGTTTGAAAGATTCACATAATCGTAAAATTAGGATCTTATACCCCAAATATAGGTTAGTTTGTAGCACTTTCTAAGTTATAACTGTTCCAAAGATGTGAATAAATTAAACAAAATTTTGCATATAATCAAACGTGTTGAATTCAAAAGGTATTAAGTTGCAACTGTAACTGTACATTGGAAATAAAATGTATGCATTAAATATTCTGGGAATAGCCTCTGAAGACCTCTTCATGCTGGATGAATTTTACACAACTGGCAAACTGTAAGAGATGGACGAAAACGTTCTGAACAAAAAAGGAAATCTCATTAAAATACGCAATTTATATCATATACATTGTTTTGTTTTAGAGTTGGCCGTTTCCGATATATTATTCATTGTTATTAGTTTCAATTTTAAGTTACTTACATTTTTCTCGGACGGAAGTTATATTTCCTTTCCCTTCTCTTTTGTTTTATTCCTGGGTTGCAAAGGCAATAAAACTTTAATTGTTCAGCTTTTAACAATAATTGACTAGATATACTTCTGGCCAAGTATATTCCCTTATTTCTCTTCTGCCTAGAAGGAAGCAAGTAATAAATCAATTTATACTAATGTTTATCACGATTAACATGAAAAAGATAGAAGAATCAGCTTTTGTAAGAATAGTTTGTTTAAAGAATAGGTGGGGAAAGTCATATGAATGGGACACAGATTTTTTGATCCACTATCCCCCCATGTGGTTAAGCAAAGAGGGCTAATCCATACCGTTTCAAAGATTTACACATATTCAGTAAAACTATATCTCGAATAAGATTCAAATCTGTATTCACTTTTGTGTTTACCGACAGAGGTCTTTAGGGCACGGATTCGTGAAAGAGAATCTGTAGTTCAAATCCTGACAGACCTCTCTCCAGACTGGAATTCTTTTCTATAGTTCATACTGGCATAGCTAATTAAGCACCCTAAATCACGCCTGGAACGTTGTCTTTCTCACTTTTCATTTCACGCATCATCGCTGCACACCGCCTGTGGTGGCGTGTACAATAAAAACAGGTATTAAGCCCAAAACAAAAACAAGAAACATAGGCAACAGATGTGTGGTGTCAACGCACTCAAGACAAAGACTGTAAGCTAATATCTGAATGAAAAAATAAAGCTATGTGGGCAATCATTTGCAGTTTTTGCATCAATTGCATGTTTATCCAAACAAAAACGTTCAAAGAAACCAAAGGTGTAAAAACACATGAACACCTAACCAGCATTATGGTCATTACTTACTATACATATATCATAAATGCATGGAGTGGGGTTTGTCATGTGTATGAAGACCTTGGTATATCAGGCTTGTGCAAACTGCCCAGTGTAAGTAATGAATTCAAATAATCTATATAATGAAGTAATACAACCGCCTGCACTGCTTGTGCTATTACGCTAAATTTACAGGCCCTCTATATCGCGTTCTCTCTCACTTCACGATCTGTCTCCCTATCTCTTATCCCCCATCCATTGCCTTCTCTCCATGTCTCCTTTGTGCAATACATTTGTCATAGTTTATTTAACTGGCAGTAAAACGGAATTTTTCTATGGCGTTGTTAAATATTAAAGTGCACAATGTTAATTTTAAAACATAGTTCCGAAAAATATAATTGTAGATGTATCATAAAGATCTCAGAGATTATACAATCACAACCCAAATGGAATGTTTCTCTTCATGCCATTTAAGTTTGAAAGGCTATGCGCAGGCTTATTCAAATAGCGTATTATATTTTTAACTGATTTACGATAATATTGTTTACTTACACATTTTACCTTTTAATATGCCGCTTATTGTCCCTTCTGTTATATTGCTCTGTGATTTATGTTTATTCCTTTTAAGGCGGTTTAGAAAATTAAACAGCATTTTCTTGATAACTACATAATTTAGAATTTTGGCTTTGATAATTTAACACCCAATTGAGTTTTAGCAAACTGTTGCATAATTTGGTGCTGCATCCAGGAAAGAATTTAATGTTATAGGAAAGCTAGTGCTTTATTGTTTAATTAATTTATTTGAAAAATAATATGAACGTTTTGAAAGTTTAAACTATTAAAAACTTCATCGCATTAGCTATTACATTAGGTTCCATTTTCATTTCCTGGCATGTATTTTCTTGGCAAATTAGTTGTATAAAATTACAAAAATTGATTTCCTATTATAATTATTATGAGGAAAATATTTGAGGAACTTATCGAAAAAATTGCTTTAAATGTGTAGACCTTAACAATTATAGTATCAAATAACCATAAACAGGAGAAGCACCAATGACAGTTTCTTATGCTTATAATATGATAGAGGCCGCGCCGTGGCCGAGTGGTTAGACCACTCGACTCTCACCTAGACGGCCGGGGTTCGATCCCAAGCGACCGCATGTGAGATTTGTGGTGGACAAAACGGCGCTGGGGCGGGTTTTCTCCGGGTACTCCGGTTTCCCCCGCCATCGCATTCCACCGGTGCTCCATCGTCATTCATGTATCATCAGTGTCACCGCCTGCGGTGCCATTAGTAGTTAAAGCGGGCGTTAAACACTACCAAAAAAAAAAAAAAAAAAAAAATAATATGATAGAATTTGTTATTAATTTAAGGAGTGACACGGATTGTCGCTCAGGTGAATAAGCGCATAGCCTATATTTTAATTAATTAAATTGTTTTGGTTAATTACTAAGTAAAATATCATGTGTTTATTGTATATTGGATGTTCAGAGAGATTGTTCCTGGAAAGAGTTTCTAACTTCAACCCGAGAGTTCTCAAGCGACGAATTCACTTGTTTACGCTTTTTCTTTGTATATTGCAAAAGGGGAAAGACGCTATTATGTAGTCACGTCTCCGAAAGAGAAAGTGAAGGTGACATATAAACAGGGGAACCACGAGGAAATTTAGGTCAAGAATCACATGAAAGATGCACTGACCAATTAGAATTAATCACGTCAAGGCAGAAGCGCACCCCAAAATATTTCGGCGTCAAAAATGGGCAAATAAGATTAGAAGTTTAGAGTTTTGCACCTGGGTAGATTTTGCTATAAATGTAGAGTATTCGCCCTAATTTTCTAGCAGTGGAAATGTAACTACACGCGGAACCTGTGACGACCAAATCATGAATCCGCACAAAATAGTAAAGTTAATATTGTGATTCAGGCAGTTGAAATGTAACTCCACGCGAAACCTGTGACGCCCAAATCAAGAATCCGCGCAAAATAGTAAAGTTAGTATTGTGATTCAGGCAGTTGGAATGTAACTACACGCGGAACCTGTGACGCTCGAAACAAGAATCCGCGCAAATATAGTAAAGTGATTACTGTGATTCACGCAGTTGAAATGTAATGTCACGCGGAACCTGCAACGCCGGAACCAAGAAATCCACGGTAGAAAGTTAAAGTGACTACAATTATTCTGCACGTAGCAGTTGCACTTGTCGCCTTGCAAATTCTAGTTACCTTTGTGCGCATTATGCCCTTGTTCGAGGGAATTTACCGGAACACAATCGCGCCAGGAACTTTCTCGGGAACGCTTGTGAAGGGAAATATACCTTTGACTTAACGAAAAGTGCCGACGCTTATTTTAAGTTAATTTCCGGTAGCATTCCCTTGAGATCATCACCTCTCAAAACCTGAGCTAAATATAAATAGGTCTCAATTGCTCGTCTCTGAGGCCACCAATAGCGGAGGAGCGTCGAGAATCGAATTCAGCACTGCAACGCCGAAGGGAGGACCAGTCGTCACTGCGCAGTCCAGCATCAAAAGATATGTCTCCCAGATCTTCACCAGCTCACATGCTTACAAAAATGGCACCCAACGTGGGGCCTGAAGTGGAAAATTGAGGTCGACCCGGAACGACGCACCTCGACTGCAGCGAAGAACAAACACCTCAGACAAAGTGTTTGGAGGTCGGGCACATCAGAGCAGCGACTCACCGAGGGAACCACGCGCTAGAAGACCGTGAAGGACCAGGAAGGGACCTCTACGAATAGTAAGAAAAAAAAGTGATTAACAAAAACTGTATATTGTCCTGTGGAGAGTAAGATATGCATGACCATTTCATATGTATATAGGCTACTGAAGAAAATAGTTTATGTTGTTACGTAGCTGTAAGATTGTGGGAAAGTACTTTTTTGAAAAGATGGAATATGCTAAGGGAAATTCAGAACCTCAGGAGATTTATCCCGAGATGGTAGGGCAAGATAACGCAGACAGGCTGCCGATAGCTGAAGGTACACCAGCTGATAGGGAAGAAGCGGATCAGGTCTCTGAACCGGCCATATTAGTAAAGAATCTCCCGAAAGACGCAGAAATTACCCCCAGATCAGGTACACCTTTAGACTCAAGTCAACTTCTGTAGTTATTTGCTAGGTTGAGCGAGCAAATAAGTGAAAACTATAGGAGTTCGCAGGAGAAAATGAGTGATAATAATAAAGAGATTCAGGAACGAATGAGTCGGTTATCTGTTAGGGTAGATAATATTGGCAGGGAGATTAGCTCTGAAGTAAAGGATTTACTTGGAGGAGAGACACAGGGAGGTGGAAAATGAATTTCATGAAAACTTGGCAAAACAGGGAGAGAGAAAATAGATGAGGTTAAGGCGGAGCAGATTAGCTTGCAGGCTCAAGTAAACAAAGTTAGCTCCAGTGTAGTGACAGAATTGTTTTTCTTACAGAATGATGTTTTAGGTACCACGGATGCTTGTTTACAGGGAAACAAACAACTCGAAATTCGATTTGGTGGAGAACTAAAGCTACTGGAAAGAGAATTTAAGGAAACTATCGTTAATGAACGAGGCATAAATGATGCCAAAATTTAAGAAGTAAAGAAAAGTAGCCACTCTATCGAATCTCGAATTGTCGCTGTCCATAGTCAAGTCAATGACTTGAGAGGGTCTCTCAAAGAGTTAGTTTGTAAGTATAGAAATGGTATTTCAGGTAGTAGTTCGTCTATCTGTGAAAATCAAAGTAGTGGATCTAATTTTTGTGCTGTAAATTTAAATGATGGGACTCGAAATAATGCCGACGGGCAAAACCATCGCATAGTTGAGTCGGAACCCGGTTGTAATTCGCAGAATTGTGTCACTCATTTAACTGTTTGTGGTGGGTTTAATTATCTTTTAAATGAGATAGATACACCTAGATTTGATAAGCAAAATGGTGACCATCCTAGGCAATACATCGCGGATTTGGAACAATATTTTAAATTTAAACAAGTTCCAGAAACTTACAAAATGTTAATTGTTAAGCGAGGCCTCCGTTCTAAGATACAGCAATTATGTGAGATCGGCCTTGAGCAACAGGAGATACGATGAAAGAGCTTCTCAGTCCATGCTCGATTATCTGCTGTAATATGCTCAAAATAGCCGATTATTACAGCCACTAGTTTCCAAACCAGAGTTCATCAACATGATAATACAGCGTTTTCCGGAGAGGATTACACATTACTTGTATATTGCGAAGCCACGCATCATACCTTAGCTTATTGACCTCATTTCATCTTTTGATCGGAGACGAGGAATAGAAGACCAAGCCCCGAATCAACTCGGATGACATTTTTTGAAAGGGAACTACCCCAGCAACCGACCTTCTTCTCCACGAGGACACGCCCCTCCGCGAAGAAACAGGGACAATGATTTCAGAGAGCGCTATGAGACAGATATGCCTAGATTTGATGGCAGAAACAGGCAACAAGTCCGCGGTAAGGGCAGAGAACCGCAAATAAACGTCTTTAGCGCGCAGCCCACCACCGAAATTGAGGAAATCGTGGGGGACCTCGAAACGGACGTCGTGAATTCAGATGTGGCCGATGCGGTCATTACAGTGGCTATGACAGCGCGTCGCAGGCCGAAGAAGAAAACAATAACCGTAGCCCACAGGCGCAAAGTTGAAAATCACCAGCATTCACCTGACCGGGAGATGAGTAGACATTCGGCAAGAGGCGAAGCTAGCGCCCCAACTGCAAATTTAAACTTCTGATGGGTCAAATTGAGGGTTCTACCTTGATCCCACGAATGAGCGTGATGATGGTGATATAGCTCTACAGGAACCCAAAATTCGAGACTTTGGAGTGTGGTGCAATATTGACTACTTTCCGCCACCAATCCGAAAATAAGAATACCGACTCGTCCAAGGCAAAAATCACAATAGCAGGCCAGGATTATGAAGCATATGTTGATACCGGAGCTTCCGTAAGCGTCTGTAGTGCGCAGGTGTACCAACACTTAGTAAACAGAAAGTTAAGACTCATGACCTTGCCCACTAAAAACATTGTATGCCGTGTTGCGGTGAATAAAGAGGTACAACGAATAAAAATGCAAGTTTTGATACAGTTTCAGCAAGGCGCAGAAAGCTTTGAATTTATTTTCTTGGTGATAAACAATTTAATTTGTGATTTTCCGATTGGGTGCGATATCTTGTACGAATTAAAGGCCAAAATAAAATTCGTGACTAGGATGTTATATATTACGAAAGATAGGGAGGTAGCGGGCATTTCATTTTTGCTGGAACCTGAGAGAAACAAAATAAAGCGCACCGAGGGAGAAAGACAGCTCGTTGATGATTAGAGAAGGGTTGCTGGAGCAAATATGTACCATTCATTGCGGAGAGATCGACAACGCAGATAACCTGAGTGTAGAGATAGGAAGCAGGACAACTGACCGACCAACCGGTGAGGGACATTTCCCAGGTAGAAGCCCAGGCTACCGTATGGAAACTGTGTGTATTGTGTCGCCCAATACGTCTCTTAATTTAATCGAAGAGAAACTAAAAACTGTGTATGACCTAACAGAGACTCAAAAGAATGCCTTGCTGGGTGTATTGACAGAAAATAGAGAGGTATTTTCAAATAAGCCGGGAAAGTGTAAAATATATAATCACAGCTTCGAAGTAAAGAACTTACAGCCATACACGCATAAACATTGGGAGTTGCCATTAAGCCTCAGACCACAAGCGAGTGAAGTGATTGCAAAAATGAGAGCCGAAAGCATCATTAGGAATTCTTTTTCAAACTTTGTTAGCCCCCTTTGCTAGATTGTAAAGCGAAACAAAGAGTTGCGCATGACCATTGATGCCAGAACCCTAAATCGGCATACCACGCCTGACAGATGCAGGAATGAAGGAGTGGAAGTGTTACTTTCGAAAGTGAACCGGGGAATGTCTATTTCCAGTATTGACCTTGTGTCCTCATACTGGCAGATCGAGTTAGAGGAAAGTGTTAAACAATACACCTTATTTATTTTCGAGAGACAACAATTTGAGTTCGAAGTCACGCCCTTTGGACTAAAGACGTCTGGCCAAGGACTGCTTCGCGCTACAAACGCTATATTTGGCGACAGGGCAGACGAATTTTTTATACAGTGTATGGATGATTTTTTGATCGTGGACAGCAGTTTTGAAGAGCATTTAACACATATGCATTATGTGGTATCCACGTTGAAGGAAAATAGGATGACAGTTAAGTTAGAAAAGTCCCAATTTTGCGTGAAAGAGACTGGACTACGAGATCTATGTAGACGCCTCATGCTTAGGATACGGATACCTGTTAGGACAGAGAGGACGTGACGGGGAATTTCACGTTATCAGCACCGCTTTGAGAGGCCTTAGCCTCGCTGAAAGAAACGTATGCGTCACAGAACTGGAAGTTGCAGCTGTTTACTACGCACTCCAGAAATTTAAGCAGTACGTGTACTGTCAAAGTGACAATTTTTCAGACCACATGAACCTAGCGTTCATGCAAAGATGCAAACTGACGAGCAGCAAAATATCAAGGCACGTTCACGAAATTGTATCCTTTGACGTAAGCATTCGATATGTGCCAGGCCGCCGGAATACTTTTAGTGATTTGTTATCAAGACTGTACACCAAGGCGGAGATACCGGCGAGTAACCAGCGTCCCCGGAGAGACATTGTTCTCCGCAAGATATAAATCCAAATGGATAAGGAGCCTGCTCGGACACTGAAAGCGATAAAGAGCAGACAATAGGACGGAAAATTTTCTGAATTGTCAGAGAAGGCTCCTGAAATCAATCAAAACACCACGGGCAGCTTAGGAAACAAGGATGGAATTTTGAACAAGTTATGCGGGCGTGAACAGCCGAGCTGGAAAACCTACCTCCCGCAAAGCATGGAGAGGCAAATTATAGAAGCATATCATGTTTCCTTGGTACACTCGGGTACCGATAAGACTTCTTTAATGATCGGTGAAAATTTCTACATCCCACGATTGAGGCATAAAGTACGCCAAATAGTTGCCACCTGTGATACTTGTCAACGAGTCAAACCGTTGAATGCGGCATATTCTAATGAAACGGACGATGCATTGAGAAGTGAACCGGGGGCGCTAGTGGCAATGGATTGTTATGGAGAGATGCCCCGAAGTAAACTCGGACTTCGCTATTTAGTAGTCTTATTCGATGTCTTCGCTAAGTACGTTAAGCTCTACGCCGTGAAGATTACTAGCCACACCTGCCTAAATATTACATACTGGAGGTTGGGGAGTTGGAGACCATCTTGACCGATAATGTATCGATATTCACCAGCAAGAAATTCGTTAGGACGTTGAAGGAAAATAACATAAAATTGTACCACTGTTCCCGATACAGACCACAGAGTAATTCATGTGAGAGGGTACTCCTGGATATCTCAATATACCTCCGGGTGGCGTTGTCGAAGAAGAAGCATACCGGTTGGATGAACTAAATTCAAATTATAGAAGATATAATTAAGCTGTCGGTGAATCCGACAACAAGGTATAAGCCCATCGAGTTGATGCGTGGGAGGATGAATTCAGAACCCCTAACGGGAATACCCGCGGCTATACCATGTGAAAAGATCCTCGAAACCACGGAAAGGGAAATATTTCGAAGAGCCAAGGAGAGAATGGGGAAGAAAGCGGCCGAACGTAAGGCCCCACACAACAAGAAGAACAGAAGGAAATGGATCATGAACTTAGGAGAATCCGTCTTGGTGAAGGACACCGCAAAATCAAATGCGATCCGGAAGGAATACTCCAGGATGCAAAACTTTTATCGTGGACCTTTCCTGATTAAACAAAGATTCGGGTCAGATATGTACCAGTTAGTTGACTCCGAGAATTCTAACAAAGTGATAGGCCGATATCATAAACAGTTGTTACGAAAATACAAATCCTTACCCCCAGACGCAAAACTGTAGACTGAGGCCTCATTTAACAAAACAAATAAGAGAAAAAGAAATTGTTATGATTAACGTATATGTACTTATATTTATGTTTCATGTTTATTTTATCTGTAATTGTTATGCACTTGCCTAGTAATAAGGGTGCTAAATTTGAAATGTAAATAGAATGTTCGGTTGGCAATATGTGTAAATGCTTACAAGTATGGAGCTCGGAAGAAAAGTGAAAAGAACCCGTCTTGACAGGCTTAAGTAACGGAAGTAAGAGTGAATACATTGGACGGTACCAGTGCTAATGACCTCGAAACGTAAACATTCCGCTGGTACCTGATGACAGTGACGAGGGACCAAGTTCCATTGGAAAGTGAGAAATGTGTGAACATAAAGCCAATAGAGGGGCGGGAGGCCAGAGAAGGAAACTACTGAAAGCTAATTGTTCATTCATAGCACTATAGACGAAAAAAGAGTTGAGGGTAACAGACACCTACACATATGTCAGCTGTTGGAGGACGAAATTGTAAAAAAGAAAAGAAAAAAAAAAAAAAAAAAAAGTAAAAGGTTTTACATAGTTCCTCTTTTCATTTCTCAATTGGGACATCTTGAAACGATTGTTGCCGAGGTGAATAAGCGCATAGCCTATATTTTAATTGATGAAATTGTTTAAGTTAATTACTAAGTAAAATATAATGTATTTATTGTACATTGGATGTTCAGAGAGATTGTTCCTGGAAAGCGTTTCTAACTTCAACCCGAGAGTTCTCAAGCGTCGAATTCACTTGTTTACGCTTTTTCTTTGTATATTGCAAGAGGGTAAAGACGTTATTATGTGGTCACGTCTCCGAAAGAGAAAGTAGATGTGACATATAAACAGGGGGACCACGAGGAAATTTAGGACAAGAATCACGTGAAAGAATTAGAATTAATCACGTCACGGCAGAAACGCACCCAAGCTATTTTCGGCGCAAAAATGTGACAATTCGATTACAAGTTGAGAGTTTTGCACCTGGGTAGAATTTGCTATAAATATAGAGTATTCGCTTTAATTTTCCGGCAGTTGAAATGTCACTCCACGCGGAACCTGTGACTCCCAAATCAAGAATCTGCGCAAAATAGTAAAGTTAGTATTATGATTTAGGCAGTTGAAATGTAACTCCGCGTGGAACCAGTGACGCCCAAATCAAGAATCCGCGCAAAATAGTAAAGTTAGTATTGTGATTCAGGCAGTTGGAATGTAACTACTCGCGGAATCTGTGACGCCCAAAACAAGTATCCGCACAAAATAGTAGAGTTATTACTGTGATTCAGGCAGTTGGAATGTAACTACATGCGGAACCTGTGACGCTCGAAACAAGAATCCGCGCAAATATAGTACAGTTATTACTGTGATTCACGCAGTTGAAATGTAATGTCACGCGGAAATTGCGACGCCGGAATCAAGAAAGCCACGGTAGAAACTTAAAATGTCTACAATTATTTTGCACGTAACAGTTGCACTTGTCGCCGTGCAAATTCTAGTCACCTTTGTGCGCATTACGCCCATGTTGAGGAAAATTACCGGACCACAATCGCGCCAGGAACTTTCTCTGGAACGCTTGTGAAGGGAAATAAACCTTTGACTGAACGAAAAGTGCCGACGCTTATTTTAAATTAATTCCCCGTATCATTCCCTTGAGATCATCATCGCTCAAAACCTAAGCTAGATATAAATAGGTCTCAAATGCTCGTCGCTGCGTCCACGAATAGCCGAGGAACGTCGAGAATCGAATTCAGCACTGCAACGCCGGAGAGAGGACCAGTCGTCTCTGCGCAGCCCAGCACCAAAAGGTATGTCTCCCAGACCTTCACCAGCTTACACGCCTACAGAAGGTTAGCATTTAATTCTTATTTTTAGGAATTTTTAATCATTATTTAATTATTGGTTTCATTCTTCTCAATCCTATTAGTTTTTTTTTTTTTTTTTTTTAGTGTAATTATACAGAAATATACTATTACTCGTAGTAGCCGATTTGCATAAAGAAAACTTGATCAAACACCCAATCCTATCCATATTTTCTACATAAAAGTATTGTCAAAAATATTGTGTTTATAAGCTTTTGATTAATATGTTTATAATATTGGAATAACGGTCCAAGTATTTTGGCTTTTTTTTTAGTACCTGGTCAGAATCTCTTTTGGTTAAAGTAATTAGGATACCAGTTATTTTCTAAGTAAGTCCCAAGGCACATAATATTTCAAGCCTCTTTACTGTCCGATTGGCCATTTGTTTCGCTAAAAAAAAAAACAAAAACAAAAAAACACACATTTTAAAACTGTATTTTGACTTCCTTACATAATGTGAACTATTCTTTAAAATTAAAGAAAAGCAAAATGTATGTTAGTTTAATTATATGTAAAAGGTGTTTTAAGTTTTAATTAAACTAATAATTTTAAAGGTTACTGTAGAAAAACTATTGAATTAGAACCACATCTCAGAGTTTAAATCTTTATACTGTGTGGATATTTCGATAGGTTTCTAGTCATCTAATCTGTGATTAAAAGTGATCCTTTTTCTGTATAGAGTTATAAATGTCTACCATTAGTGTTAAGGTAATAATTACGCTTAGAGAAATAAATGTTCATATTAAAAAAAGTATACTGTGCCCATTCAAGTGACATTCTATTCACCTCTGTAACAAATTATCGTAGAAAAGCTTATTCTTCTACCTGCGTCATACTAAACGAGGTAAACATCCGCAGAAATTGCCTTATAACTTGCTTCCTTATAAGTAGAATAAGGGAATACATTAGGATAAAGCGATTGTCATATCTTTTAAAGGCGGTTGCCATGTGACTGGAATCCATTTCGTTGCATCACCAGCAGTCGACAAATTTCCGAATGAGAAAAGTTTTAAATATTTTAAAACTGTAACAAATACCAAGAAATGTCTCGGAAATGATCAATTACACGAAAAAATATATACGACATAGACTGTGTGTTCTAACAAGATTTACATTTTGTGTGTAGTAAGTTTTGTCTATCTGTCGTGGTTTACCAGAAATGGAAAATTCAGCAAAATCCATTCAGAATATAGAGGTTTTTGGAAGCTATTCCCAGAATAATCAAGATATATATTTTATTTACTATGCAAATATCTTTAGTATATGTCCTTTTAACCAAAATTGTTATAGCCAATTTTGAGAAAAACAAATATTTCAAAAGCAATTCCGTATAAAGGGTAGTCTCGTGTGGGGGGATTTTCTTTAAAATCTTGGTAGTTCATCCTTAGAAGATATTAAACTTAAGTGTCAAATTTGGGTTTAACGGTCTTTTCGTTCTTGAGGTATACTGTCCACACACACAAACACACACTGATCTTTTTTTAATTTTTTTAATTCAGGGATCTCAAAACATGTATTTCTGGTGGAATCTCGTAATCGAATTTTTGGGTGCAGCACAATAACTTCTCCATACACTATGTACATAAAATGTGTAGAGAAAGGAAAATCGTGATATGTTCCACCTAACTGCCTCTAGCTGTTCCATAAACAAACTTTCCTTATAAAAGATTATTATATCATGCTAATCAGGATAAATATTGGCAAAATTAGTCTTATTACTTGTTTCCTTGCAATTAGAAGGGAAATAAGGGTATAAGCGGGCTAAAGCAATAGCCATATCTTTTAAAAGTTATCGCTATGTGAAACAATTGAAATTCGGCTATCTTTTGTATTCTCGGGAAGTTGACTTCACACTTGAGCAAACATTTCGCAGTTTAAAATTGAAACTAATAACAATGAATATCTTGGTAACGATCAACTCTACGGAAAAAGTATATATACATATATACATATATGACATTAATTGTGTGTTTTAACGGGATCTACAGGTGGCCTGGGTTCAATCCCAGGCGACCGCATGTGGGATTTGTGGTGAAAAAAGCGGCGCAGGAGAGTATTTTTTCCGGGTTCTCCGGTTTCCCCCACCATCGCATTCCGCCAGTGCTCCATCTTCATTCTATGTATCATCAGTGTCTTCACCTGTGGTGCCAAAATAGTAAAAGCGGCCGTTAAACACTATAAAAGAAGATAATGAATCTATATTTTTTGTGATGTAAGCCTCTTACGATTTACGAGTTATACAAACTCATCCAGAATGAGTAGGTCTTCAGAGGCTATTCCCAGAAAATTCAATATAACATACTGTATTTTAATAAAATTCATTATAGTTATTTTTGAGAAAATCAAAAATTTTGAAAAATGTTCCATGTAAAGGTAATCGGGGCTGTGGGGATTTTCTTGAAAGTCTTCGTGTCCCATCCTTGGAATGAAAATACCAAGTTTGGATTCTAACCAACTTTTCGTTTTTGAGCTATGTTACCCACAGACCCACCCACACAAACGGACATTTTTCTAAAAATGCTTTTTGTTGAATTTAGAGTTGCCAAACATGTATTTCGTGACTGCATTTTTGGGTGGAGTGCAATACCTTCTCTATACATTGTACATAGGTATTAGAGAAAATAAAACATAAAAAACATCTTATTCATTCCGCGCAAGAGTTGCTGATTTATTCTGCTGCAGAAAGTGATCGTCAAATGTTTGTGTATAAGACTCTAATAACTGTGATTCATCAGAAAATGACTGGCTTATTTATCTGTGTTACTCTAAGCAAAGTGCCTCCCTTATCCTCCAATAATAACAAGGAGCTTGTATAGAGCGTGTACTGGCAGAATTCATACACCTCATCCGTCAGCAGCTTATGTAAGTTACTGTTGAAGTTATATGAACAACTGGCTGAAATGTGGAATGAGATAATATGAAGGAGCAAGGAATTTATTAGAACCGGAGTAGTTATATGCCTCTAATCTTGCTAGAATAGTTGCAGCACACAGTTTGTACTAATTAATTAAACAGCTGCTGTTCAATATAGCACTTCCATACCCTTGAAAATCTACCTAGAAATTTGTAAGCCTCTTGAATATAGAACTTCATACCGGTCTGGCCTCGGAGTTCAGTCGGTAGAGCACCTGCCTGATATGAGTTCAATATGGGTATTCGATATGATTCATTCGATATGAGTAATGAGTTCGATTCTCGGCTGAGGAATGGGAATTTTTCTCTAGTCAAAATTATTTCCTGTCCGCCCCAGTCTAGACGTATGAGAGAGAGAGAGAGAGAGAGAGAGAGAGAGAGAGAGAGAGAGAGAGAGAGTATCTGTTGCGCGGAAAGAACTGGGTGTTTTGTTATATTTTTAAATGTATACATTTATTGTTTTAAGCGTAACTATTACCTTAACACTAATGATAGAAATTTATAGCTCTTAGAGAAAATTGTAGGCAACCAAAACATCTTATACTTGGAAGTAATAATTCCGACCGAAGCTTTTGTATGTTTGTTGATTAGTTGCTTGTACAGCAATACGAAAATCCCAGAAGTAAGAGGCTGTATCACTTCTTTATATAATTTTCCTTAGCGAGTCGCCATTTTCACTTCAAATTTAAATGATTTCCCTTTCATTACTTTTAATGCAGGAGTTACCTGTACAGGACGGCTTTGGCGGGGCTGCTTACCAAGTGGGAGACCTGGGTTCGATTCACGGTACCGGTGAGGGGATTTTTTCCCACTAGGAGACCTGGTTCGGGGTGCACCCAGCCTCGTGAGGTTCCAGGAGAGGCTACTTGAGGAAAAAATAGCAACTCCAGGTTGAATAGACCACCTTAACTGGCCGGGAGGAACTCGGAGCACTAACGACGTCCTACCCTTCAGTGCTGCATCCCGTCCATGACGCCTGTAATGGGCAGAGATGGGGAACGCAGCGGTCGAGCATAAAGCCTTGGCCCGAATTCGGGCTGTTGTGCCACGGAATTTTGAATTCTATAGGATAATTTTTGTTTCAGAGATATCACAAATTAAATATCTAGAAACCTACGGACTTATCTATACAGTGTAATGGTTTAAACGCTGAAATCTGGTCTGTTTCAACAGTTTTTCTACACAACTTTTAAAGTTATTATTTTGATTTAAAGTTAATATGCCATAGGCATATAATTACTCTTAGAGAAACTTTGTTTTTGTTTAATTTGAAAGGATAATTCACAATAATGTAGGGGAGCCAAAATACAATATTTTTAAAATGTGTGTGCGTTTGTGCATATGCATGATATAGTGAATAAAGATCTAAATAAGAAACAGAAACCCAAAACAGTATAGGAAATAACACCATCACTTATAGGCAATAATTGTTCTAAAGGGAAATTCTGCCGATATTATTGTGCAGTTAAAGGCGGGGTGTAAAGGGAACGACAACAATAACAACAAACATTTATACCCTGGCGAGCCAGTTTCTTATATTGTTTTAATGTGTGTTTCACTTCAACAAAGGATCTCTTACTCCTAGTACCAAACCTTTAGTACTTCAATTAATTTAATGGAGATACCCGACTTATATATATATATTTTTTCATTTTACCACTTAGATTTAAAAAAATGTTTTGTTTTTAGGTGTACTTAATTGTATTTCGTCTTGGCAGCTACTATGAAGAAATGCGTGTGAGTTCAGTTCTTACCAAGCCTGAATTTTGGGTCACAGAAACAACAGGCTGTAGTTGAGAAAGAACTGGGTTGAGCTGATATCCTAGAAGGTTGACTACCCAGGCTGCTGTTTCTGTGACCAAAGGGTAGCACCTTCATCCTAAAGGTGCTGCGTAGCAAAGGTCACTGTCATCATGCCTATTGCTGCTTGACCTTGCTGCAGGCGTCAGCTATATCAAGTGCTCATTTATTTTCGGTCTTTAGCACCAGCGGGTTTGACGTCATTGTTCAGCGAGTCTCTTGTTTCAAAAGGGAGGTGCGGAATTGAAATTTGGACTGCATTGCTGACTTTGTAAACGGGTTGATATAAAGGCCTGTAGAGAAGTGTTTTTACCTCGACAGTTTGTGCGTTCTTTTCACGCGAGATGGAAGTGACCACCGATCACAGAATTTGCATGGTTGAGTGCTACTTCCGATCTGCATAAATGCTAGTTTACGAGACACAAACGAATGTTCCAAACGTAAATATTGTTAAGGTACGATACAAGTCCCATTTCTCTAAGGTGACCTCGAAACTTTTGATATCCACCCCCTTCTACTCATCATTTGCTAGTGCTTGCAAGAGGCTACGTGATAAACTCGCTACCTAGTATTGACGTCATACGCGGACGTACGACTGGCGGCAAAGGCCGAATCAAACAAAAGACCCTATATAAATGCCTAACGTTCTTCAGTCCTTAATTGAGTTTCATCAAAAAATTAATGAATCAAAATCTGACTGTATTATTGTAGGGGTGGATGTCAAATTCAAGTGTATTGGAGAAAAAAAAACTGGCTATGCAGATATGTGTGCCATAAATGACGCTTTATGGTACTCAAACAATAAATACAAATCCATGAATGTCGATCGTGTTTTATCCCACTCTTTCACGTCATTTTAGGGGGAACGAAACATCTGTAGATAAATCTACTTAATTCTCTGTTTTTCTCTGATATGGAAGTTGCTATTTTAGAATATTAAAACATGTACAGTTATGCAAAACTGAATATTAGGCAATTAGTTTCCGTAGTAGATATGTGAACGTTCATTTAATGCCCTACTGTGTCTGGATGTATTTGTGTTAAGGCAAGGACTACCTTACGCGTTATCTGCCACTCCACTCTAACTACACTGAACCATATTTCGTGTGCTTCTAACTCTATGATGTATAGTCGAGTGCACGCAAACTTGCTGATGTTTCTGGTTTCCTATGGTGTTTCTTTATTCAATTTTGGCACAAACTGCTGATCTACTGTGATGCTCACCAGTTCTGGTTAACGAATCTCATTAGTTTGAATATAAGTCCGACACACACGCATTAGTCTGTGTAAAAAGGGTAGGTCTTGGTGAGCAGTAAAAGGGGAGAAGTACATAAATGTCTCACTAGAGTGGCCGGAAAACATACCTCGGAACGACGATTCACACCAACCAATCCGTCTCGCATTGATTTGACGTCAAAGGTAGGGCACTCAAACACAAGACGATTTCAGGCTCAGACCACCATAAATTGGAGTGATACAACAGCAAGTGATGCGGGTTGGCGTGGCTGAGACGGTTTAGTATTTTCTTTAACTATTTGTTTGTTAACGACGGCGCGAATTCCCAGATCATATCACACTCCAACTGTGCCGGAATTTCATCCTGCGGGAGTTGTTTTACATATCAGTAATATATTAATACTGGGCTGTTGCTTTTAAGCGCACTTAGAAACCATCGGTCTGGTCCGGGTTTGAACCCACGACCTTGGGATCACAAAGTCAGCACCCAACCAACTGAGTCACCCAGGCAGACTAGCATCCCCTTACCTATACAAACCACTACGCATTATGTCGGCACGGTTCCATGCACTAGACTACAATTCTGATAGTTAGCATGACAAATGTAAATAAACTGACGACCATGAGTTGATTTTAACCTGTACTTCCACAAGACACCGCTGTTTTATAATTTATATCCTCCCTCATGCTGGAGAAGAAAATAGCCTAACCTCTATTTAAAAGCTGTCACTCGCTCGATGAACTATTGGAAGACGTTGTGATGGTTATATTAGGATCTATTAAATTTTTACATGGGAGCCTACGGTTTATATTGTTTTATCACTCCCCATTAAAAACAACACAACATTTTTACAAAACGCATTGATATTTGTCTTATGTAAAACGTAACTCCATGGCATAACAGTCCACAAGGGACCTTGGCCTATTGCCCGGTCGTTGAATCCCCTATATCAGCCCGAAGAGATCTGATATGAGGTACATTGCTGGGGGTGAGACGTGATCAGCTCGTCGACTCCCTCCCGGTCCATTAAAGCGGTCTTCTCGATCCGGAGCCTCTACTTCTCAATTAAGTAGCTCTTCAGTTGGCACCCCAGGGAGCTCACGAGGCTGAATCCATCCCGGAACAGGTCTCCCAGTGGGGGAAACTCCCCACGCCGATACCGGGAGTCAAACCCAGGTTTCCCACTTGGCAAGCAGCTGAGCTACCACCGCTCTAAGGAGATGACTATTGCTTTTACACCAACGTAAATAACAATGAAAATTCTGAATGGCTGTGTACGAAGAGCGCAATGATTTATTATAGAGCCTCAACTTAATTTATTTGCCCTATTTTTGGGTGTACCCTTTCATACTCACTGTGGCACAAGAACTACCATCCCTCTGCTGACTAGTCCATTTAACTTAATGTTGTCCGTTAGAAGCCGGTCCTAGACTTAGGATTAGACATTAGGATGGGACCCCAGGACAGAGGGCAAAGCACAGATTTAGGCTATCTTGGCCCTTTGTCCCTTACGTGAACCAGGTAGGGAGAGATAAGGGGAGAGACGCGAAGGGGGACCAGATCCGGATGACAACATGCGCAAACATGCACGGCGTCCCTAATTGTAGTCCAGCTCACGAGCCTCGAGTCACCCGGCAGACTCCCAGAGGGAGCCCCAAATCCGCAGCGGGTCCCTACCGATTGTTCCCGACGATGAAGCTAAGATAACCTTTTACAATGAGCAGTCCGCCATCCAGCCGGAACCCGCCGAACACTTTCGCCTGCTCCTTCAATCCTGAAGAAGATATGATCAGGAAATGACTGGAACCGGAAGTGGTCGACCGCAAATTCAGGGGATGAAATGAACCTAACCAGTATTCGCCCGAAAACTCGGGGAAACTCCGGAAATCCTCATAGGTCAGGTAGGAGCCACGGGGATCGAACCAGCGACCCTCCGATTGCGAAACTACCTGAAACATCCCTCTCAGTCTGTGCTAGGCTTACCTCAAGTAGCTAGCGGTAGGATTAAACCGCTTGCGAGTTAAACATTGTGTATGGGTGAAAAGCACCTCCGACTGTTACTACTTCTACGTTAGACTGATGGGCAGATAACTCCGACCTTTTTACCTAGCAGAAGGAAGGCGATCTCTCCATTTCACTTCAATTTTATGTATTGTTGCCAAACACTACCAAACTTCAACAAGCGCCGTTGTCAGATCCAGCAATTCTACATCATTTTCGCATTTATATGTTACCATTTGTGTGCGGATTTGTTGATTGAAGTGAATGTGTGTGTGTGTGTGTGTGTGTGTGTGTGTGAGTGTGTTATGCTTCGTGCCAAACATTTCCTGAGCCGGTGTTGGTGTGATAAATTGAACTCAGCTTAGATTTCCCTGGTGTTACATATTGTCGCTGGTCCTGAGCCAGTATTGTATTTTTTTTCGATTTCCTCCCATACACTTGAGTTTAGTTGCTCAGATACTGGCATTGAAATGCCCTTGTTGTTTGACATAGCTCCTCCTTCTTGTTTGTCCTCGCTAAATAGTATATTCTCGATAATCTCTTTTTGCTTTCTCCACTTTACTTATGTCGCTATCCTCCTTCTTCTCTTCTCTCCTTTCCCTTACCATAGAAGTGAGAAATAACCCTTCACTACTCCGTCACTTTTTTCCCCTGACACTTCTTCACTAAATTCGGTATATACTATTAACATCTCATAATCCATATAATAATTTTCTTCTTGGACTTGTACTTTTTTCTGAAGTTATGTCAGTTGTTATAATCCTCTATCTCCTACACTCATTTCTTTGCTGACGTTATTTATCCTTAGCATTGGTGCTAATGGAAGTATGAATTCTAATTTTCTATCTTCATTTACTTTGTGGTCATAATTAAAATTCCTGGATTTATGATTAAGAGTGAATTTGTATGGACCCTATTTTATATCTCTTCACTTTGAATAACAATCTCACTACGATTTCTTACTTTGCTTAATGTTGATATTTGTTCAATAACTCTTTAAATTTCTTCTTATTATCCATGATATGTTTCTTTTCTGTCATTTTTGTTTATTGTACGAGATTTTACAATTATTTATACTTGGCATTAGAGATTACTTTATTGCAAAAAAGTCGTCCTCCGTGGTCTAGGAGTAGCATTCTAGCCTCTGGCTATCAGGGTTGCGGGTTCAAACCCGGTGAAGGTGATGGATTCTTTCGGGCGTAAAAATCCTTTTGTTTGCATGGCTTCCTTCGAAGGAAAATAAAGCCTTGGGTCCCGTGTCGTAGTGTTATGGCACGTAAAAGAGCCTCAAGCCTCATAAAGAGGCTTCTGTGGAAAATTAAGCGGCCTTTCACGCCTAATATAGAACGAGACCCTGAGAACCATAGTAGATAAAGAGCTTCTATAAACAAGGCTCAATTTAATTTAATTTATCGCAAAACATACGGGATGTTGGACAATCTTGCCTGGCATCACCTTTCTTTCCACAATGTCTACAAGTGGATTTCTGTCCGATACAAAATTTTGAAAATGGTCTTAGTCACGGCATTTAAGACACTTTAGCAGTTATATGCAATCTTTGGCATTAACGGCTTAAGTATAATCTTCTACTCTGAAGATAAATTTCCGTTACTTTACTGATACTTCAACTTAGCAAAGCTTTGCTTCAGTTCTTGGTCCAGCCTTAAATCTAAAGCTGAAATCAGTCTCAAAGTTCTTTTCGTTCACAAAGTTATCAACATTTAACTTGCATATGTTCTCTTTAAGGTAGAGCCTTTTCCCCTCGGTGACATTTATAAATAAAGTTTAAACGATTTCTCTCAGCGTCGCCGTGACAAAGTGGTTAGACCGCTCGCCTCCCACCAGGTGGCCCGAGTTCAATACCAGAGGACTCCATTTGGAATTTGTGGTGAACGAAGAGGCGTTTGAGCGCGTTTGCTCAAGCTTCTCTGATTTGCATCTCCATTCATTCCACAAACAGCTCCCATATAACCTTTTATAGCATCCATTTCGCCTATGTTTCATATCATCCACCTTCTCACGTTCATATAAAGCATTGGGCTCATCTATTCCTGAATATTCTAATTGATCCTTGGCCCATCTGCTTTTCAACAGGCGTCTGAGTCCAGGCATTGGCTTGTAAGTCCTGAGGGTGTAAATCAGGCGTCCGCAACAGAATGCACGCTCGGGCGGCAGTAAAAGCCCTCAAGACCGTCCGGTTGCGGGCAAGAAATGGAGGTGCTGCAGTGGCGGAACTACGACTTTCACTGTCAATAGCATAATAATGATAGCAGTATTTTATACACTTTAATACTGATACCTAATATAATACAAAATAAAATCTAATTGGTAGGAAATTCAATTAACGAAATACAAATACTCATATAAAACTAAAAAAACCAAATAAATACTGTAATATGACATAGACCTTGTTGGTACTATGCAATTCAATGAAGTAAAGACTACAAATAAACACAATATTCTTCAAATAAATGTCTCTATGTAAAATACTCTTTCTTAGACATCCGACAATCGCCTTGATGTTTGCAGTTGTCTGTTTTCAACCAGCTGTTTAATACGTGGGACTATTGTTTGCGAGCTACCCAATCGCAAACATGCTTTCAAGTGTTCATCACTTAATTTGCTTCCGTGACGTGACTTTCTACACTTCGTTAAGAAAAACAGTGATTCGCAAACATAGGTTGTGCCGAACATGCACAAAATTCTTCCTGCTAGATTGTGGATCTTAGGAAATCTTTCGCGTCTTACAGAGGTGTAGAAACGGTTTATACTTTTTCTATTTTAATATTTACCTTTTAACTCAATATTATTTTCCATATACCTTACTTCCAACTGCAGTTTAACAGGACTAACGAGGATATCCCCTGAAAATGGTGTTGCAAATAACTTAAAGTGTTTCTCAAGTGGTATAATGTCCTGGAATCTACTTTCGAATTCTTCGCGCAATTGTGCAATATGGTTATATATTCATCAAAGTCCAAGGTTTATGTACACTGAATCATTGAGGCTATGGTCGGAAAAGGTACCATCACCGCGAGTGATGTCGCTGCAAATTATATTTAGTTATTTTGTTTAGAAATTTTTAATACACTAAACATTTTGCCGCGTCATTTTCTTCCATAAACAGAAAGGTTTCTTGCCATTCTGCTCGAAACATCACAGATGTGGACGACCGTCTTCCCAACGCGGATGTACACACCATCGTCAGTAGGACACCACAGTGCTAATATGTAGCGTTACACCGCCACGGCACGGACATCTGTGAGGCTGTGCGGCCCGCATTCAGTGTAATGTTCAGCCCCATGCGCCCTTAAGCGACCTTGACTCGACTTGGGAATGCCGGGTGTAAATCATGGGAGCGTAAGTCCTCCATATGACGAGCGTAAGGATTTGTCTTCATCGATGGTTCAAATTTTAAGCCTTTCCTTTTGAGGTTTTAACTATATAACATTTTCCTAATATCTTCAATTTCTGCTTCCATGATTAAATTATTTACTGTTGTACGCAGGTCCTTTATTCCTTATTTTCTCCTCATTCTTTGACATCAGCATTTTTTGTTGAAGATATTAAACTACACGTTGTTTCGCTTCAACAGCTTTCTGAAACTGAATCTGTTTTTGGTCAGAAATTGTGGTTGTGCAAACGCTTTAGTTTGAACTTCCTGTGCCTTCTTTTCATACAGCTCTCATAAGTTCTCAGCTTTTCGTTTTTCGATTTTAAATTTTCATAGTAATTATGCAGTATACTTAATAAAGCAAAAATATACTTTCTTCTGTCTGAAAACTTCTTTCTTTGGCAACGATATGTTAACTTCAATAATTATTTTCCCAAATTATATTCGTATTCTAGTACTTTCTTTCTTTTCTCCTTCATATTAATTTTTTTGGCCTCAGTGAAGGACCGTTGTCTTCTTATTTCTCTACTTGCATCTCTGTATCGGACTTTTTGCGTGCCATTCGGGTGAACACTGTGACAGGCGTATCGCTATAAATAATCTTCCGATTCTTTATCCGCCATTGTGTTATTCATGAAGGGAAAAGCTCCATGTTAACATTTTATTGGCATATTCAATTTAACATTTAATTACTGATTTTTGTAATTTAGCAAAAGTGGTAGCAGTAGCTAAAAAGTGTAGCGTGGATTATTAGCTGCGACTCATGGATTCAATGCCACTAAACAGCTAACGCTGCAGTTACGGCTGCTAACGAGAGCGTGTAGAGTAGGCCCAGCTGCCCCGTATTTGACGTTTTTTTTTTTTTTTTAAATATGGTACCGGAGTCTGATCAGGACTCCGGCACTGTATACCCTACTTTTATTTACCTATTTTTTTTACCTTGTTTTTCTGTATTATTACTGGATTGCTGTTTTCTTACTGTTACAACACACACACAAACATATAACACCCACGCCCAAGGCGGGACTCGAACCCACGATCCCCAGCGCTACGAAGCACCAAAGCGGGACGCCTTGACGAGCGCGGCCATGGAGACCGGCCACTCTACAATATATGTGGTTTATATTGAAACATGACCATTTTTCTACTATCTGACCCACATATGAGCTGGAGTGCATCAATGATGGTCCGCGTGACGGAAACCCCTGTCAAAGTCATTCTTCACTGCTTATTACTCTTTGAGTATCATTTTAGATTTGGTTGTTACCAGTTGTACTTGTTTATGGCAGTGAAATATGGAAAATGTGCTGATATCTTTCCCTGTACTTGCTTCGCTTCCTTTCTTATGTTCCAAGCGGTGGTTGCTAAACGGGAAACCTTTGCAATCAGAGATTGAGATTAAGTAGCTAAGGGTTGCCAACTACCATGGGGAATATTTTGTTAATTCTTTCTATTTAATAAGTTTCAAGTTAAAGCAAACACACAATATATCCCTTCGTGCGCTAAACGAGTTTCAGAACTCAACGGGATTATCTCAATTTAAAACCGGTCAGTGAGGACCTAGCGTGTGCGACCTTCGTTTTACCCCTCCCAACGAGCATGAACCGCTCACCATCTCTGATGATAAGCAACAGGGATAAAAATAAGGTCGCTCACGCCAGTTACTCACTGACCGGGTTTAAATTTAAGTAGCCCTGCTGAGTTCTGCAGCACGAAGGGATATCTGCACACGTCAAATACGGGACTTAGCCATCTGCTGCTTTGGGTTACAATATCTTCATTCTTTTCTTTCGTTATTAGCTTATTATACAATCACCACAACCACTTAGTTGTACACCTTAAATCAACAAGGCTTCCACTTGAACACACAATATAAATAACGCCACTAGTTTTAACGTCATAGCAAAACAGTGCATTAAGTGTAGAGCATATAAACACATGACCTCCCCACCCGGTATCCAAGGCACGAGCCTAAATGTTGGGTACTACTGCTGCCACAAAATTATCGGTTTCTAAATAATGTTTTCCTACATTGACTAGGCTAGGAGACGACAGCGTACGGAGAGAGGACACATTTTAATACTCTCCAACCTCACGAATAGCTTCGGGGAGAGGGTTCTGTACCAGGGAAGACACAGTTTTCCCTTCAAAGCATATCCACCGCATACGCTGCACATCATCGTCTACCTGCAAGGGAACGAAATGAGAGGAAATAGGAACAGAAACATTTGCGATGATATATAATTCGCACAAATATTCCTCTATCGGCCTGAGAAAACCAAGGAATTGACCCAAGATCATGATGGGTGCTCCAAGGGGAATCAAACCCGGAATCTTCAAGATGTAAGCCCCTGACGCTCCTGCTTAAACCATTCCACTGAATAAGAGACACGGATTAGCTCCGATCGTATTCCAAGCATAAAGCGAAAATGTTAAGTAAATTTATATTTTAAATTGCATTAAAGCCACATAAAAGAACATCTGTATTACTAGTTTTTAAAGCATCGCATTATGTGAATTGCACAGAGAGCGAGAATACCGAGAGAACGCGGTGGAGTGTAGAGGTAAAGAAGAGAAAGACAAAATGTCATGTGGGAGATAGATATATGCTTCTTTAACGCAATAATGCTGTGCGTTGTACTACTGTATAATAATTTTCAAGTAATTCTGTTTTATAGAAGCATCCCTATAAAGTGTAAGTATCACCAATCTGGCTCAAAACGCACATGAAAACCGCCATCAGACTTCACCCTATATTCCAATTTTGGTGCCGCAGGGTAATACCGACCACTCTTCAGAGAAGCCCGTAACATTTAAGTTTAAAGAGTCATTTAGCTCTCTGGATTTTTCAGCGGTTGGCAAGTATTGTTGGCCGCTGGGTTTCATTACTTTGCATTTTTTTGTTTTGAATGGCACTTACTCTCGAACATATCGATTTAAGTAAGCTCAGATAGTTGCTCTATTATTAGCTTTAACTTTCAATCAAGCATTGTCGACTACTGCGCATAGACTTACAATTTTCTGTTTTCAAATCCAACTGATCTGGATCGAGTTCCATGGTAGGTTTTAGCTGTCTGATTCAGCTTTTTCTGCCCTTTCCTCTAACCCTACTGAGACAATTCATTTCAACCCGTCTCCTGGCAACCAGGAGCTATCCAGGACAATGAAATGTGATGGGGAAAGTTAATTATTTTCTGCACATTGTATGCTCACCAGCTTACGCCAAAATTTGGTTCCGTACTGCGATACTTATATATGCGTTTAAAGGTCACATGCTTGGTCGTGTGATTGGCATAGTTGTTACTATAGCTGCAATAATAAACAAGATATAAAAGTTCAGCTTAGCAAAGTGACACACTATTATTACCGAGCCAGGTGGCTCAGACGTTTCGTCTGGGACTGGCATCGTGGGATCAGTTCCCCACGGGCAAACACTCTGACCCATGGGTTTTTTTTTCGGGGTCATACCGGGACACTAGGTGAATTCTGGGGAAGATTCTCCATTCCCCCGAAATTAATGTCCCTTCATTTCAACCCAAAAGGTCTCTTTCAGGGTTGTAAGTATCGACGAGGACTGTGGTAGAGCCGCCATTTCGACGAGCTAACTGCGTTCTGGAAATGCAGCTCTCGGTAGCGAGATGGCGCTAATGGTTGTCTATGGACTCTATCCGTGACCGAGCCACGGGATCCTGGCACTCCCCGCGTCCACACGAAAAGCTGCTTATGAGCTGTTAGGAACCCTCCATGACGGCTCTCTCCCTATACGGATGTTGGCCACCCTCCGAAATTACACTCATATCATCCTTCCTTCAAGGGTCTGACGTACAATGTGCCCACGGCTGCAGTGTAGAATGAATCAATATCCTTTCTAAACAAGTTGCCCAAGCCAAAGTGCAATTTTAATTTTTTAGAATTTAGTGTTGAAGATGTTTACTCTGGCATTATGAATCTGAATAATTGTACATGTATAGATGTATATGGAACCAATTAAAACATCTTAAATTAGCTGCTCCATATACATGTATATACTTATATTTTTATATATATACTTATATTTTTAATAGTTGTTTCACAGCTGTTCATTTTCCGGATGCTTTTAAATTTTCCAAAGTAATACCAATATCTATGAAAGGGGATAAAACTTCTTATAATACCTATAGGCCAGTTCGTATATCTCCAATAAAATGCAAGGTATTTGAGGCACTATTATGTAAACAAATCGTCACTTATTTCGAATCCAACCTGTTGTTTAATAAAAACCAATTTGAAAATATTAGTAATGGTACTATTGTGTCAAGCAGGCTTTTTATTCTCTCCAGAGCCTTTGATTCTGTTTCACCCAACATTATCTTAGAGAACCTTAAATTTTATAGTTTTGAGAATAATAGCATTCAATTTTTAGTCATATTTTAGCAATGGGAACCAGGCAACTTATTTTAATAGAAGTTTATCGGAGTTTAAATCTGTAATTATGTAGTTCTTCAATGGTCTATTTTGGGGCCTGTATTTTTTATCTTTTACATTAACGATTTCCCTTCTCAATCTGTGATGAAAGGTGTACTTTTTGTCTTTATGCTGATGATCTAGCAATTACTTTCTATTACAAAGATGAACACATATTAAGACCTAAACTACATACGGTAACATCAGTTGTTAACAGTTAGTTTAATGCCAATAATTTGAGCATAAACAGTGGAAAAATTACTGATATCCAATACAAATTTAACATTGGTCGTTTTGGAAGATCCATAAAATTTTTAGGCATTCATATTGATTCTGACCTTGGATGGTCAACACATATTAATCACACTTTTAAAAAAATATAACAACAGGAATTTTTATGCTGAGAATTTTGAGCTATGGTATTGCAAAGGATGTGCTATGAAGGTGTATTATGCTCATTTTTATTCGCATGCTAATTATGGTTTGCTTCTCATGGGGGAATCACTCCTTGGCAACGAAGATCTTTTTATTACAAAAATGGGCTGTTAAATTAATTTTTGGAGTTCATCCAAAAGATCATTGTAAGCCACTTTTTATTGATTTAGGTATTTTAACTTTGCCATCGATGTATGTGCTGAAGTGTCTCTTGTAAGTTAATGAAACTTTTAGCGGTTTTACAGTTTGCTCGAATATTCATAATTGTACAACACGAACTTGTTAGAATTTATATATATAAACAAATTTAGTCATACCAAAATTCAAAACAGCTTTATAGTTGTTTCTATTGAACTTTATAATATTTATCCCAAAGATTAAGAGAGCTCTCTAGTTCAACTTTCAAAAGGACTATACGCCATGCATTGGTGGCTAATCCATTGTACTCTATAAATGATTTTTATGATTTAGTTTGGTAACTTTTAAATTATGTTGTTGCTATACTGTAATATTGTTGGCAATAAACTCTAAACACTACCCCACCAAATGTACGCGCACACACACACGCACACACAATTATTTACTAAACATCCTTTACGTTCTCAGCTAAAGGTATGGTAAGTGCATATGCGATACGCTATTTGCTTTCTCTATCACGTATGCAAAAAAGTATATAATTAAATAAATAAAATCAAATCTGTAATTCAACATCCTGACATCTAGTCCCGTATAGCAGGACGTATATTTTAAACTTTATAATTTATTTACCACATTACTTTTTTTTCATGCATCATTATTTTACAGATATAACTTATATATTATGTTCTACGTATGTAGAATGTACATATTAGGTAGAGAAGGTATTGTAGGTATTTCACCCAAAAATTCGAAGACGTATTTCACCAGAAATGCGTTGTCAGAACCCCTGAATAAATAAAAAATATTTACTTTTCAATAAATTCATATGAAAACTTAATAAAACCAATTATTGGAATTATTATTCTAAAAATGTCCGTTTAAGTGTCTGTGTTGGTATGTGTGTGTGTGGAAAGGATAACTCAAGAACAAAACTTCGGTTAACTTTGTGTCTAAGTTCAATATCTTTCAAGGTTAAAAACACCAAGAGCTTCATGAAAGAACTACTCTTTCCACTGAACATACTTAGAAATTTTCGATTTTGATTAGAATGGCGTATATTAAAGATATTTAGGTAGTAAATGAACTGTATATCCTGAATTTTTTGGGAATAGTTTCTAAAGTTTATTTTCATTCTGAATGAATTTTACATAAGTGGTAAACCGTAAGAGATAGGCAAAAACTTACTACACAAAGAAAAAGTAAATCCCGTTAAAACGAACCCTTTATTTTATAGTTTTTTATATTCCTATAATTTTTTTCAATTTTAGAATACTTAAAGTTTTCTCAAACGGGAAATCCTTGCCTGTTACGGCCATGGAAAGGGAACCGAATTGCAATGGCAATCGCATAGTGACAGCTTTCAAAATACTTTACTGTCTTTTAGCCTAGTGTATTCCCTTATTTTGCCTCTACTTATAGGGAACTAAGTTGTAGGATCATTTCTGTTAATGTTTATCTGGATTATCCTGATATACCTATTTAAGTGAAAAATCTTGTGTCGAAGTAGGTCATTTGCAGAACAGATCGACAAAGAAGCCATGTTATTGGAACATATCAGATATTTCTTCTATTGCGGAGAATCCGAACGTTGATTGTGGATATAACAAAGACAGAATTGAAAAAAAAAATTACAATCTATCACTGCTCTTTAATGTCATGAAATTTGTGTTTAGCAGGGAAAATTTAATTACAATTATTAATGATCCAAACACACCCACTGTCTCGTGTTGCCCCTAACTAGGCCCTGAAAACTGATGACATGGCGCATTTTAATTATTGCGTCATAAGCATTGCAACATGTAACATGAATCCTTATCATGGGTCCCATAATATGACAATCTGTATTTGTTATCCGTTTAAGCCATTTTACATTTTCAGGGCTTTTATTAAATTTTAAGCAATTATTTTGTAGCTTTCTGGTCTTCGACGTCTTTATTTAGTAATTTTCTTGTGTTTACATTGAACATATAGATATTTTTTTATTTCTGAGGTGTTATATAAAATTACTTTCCAAGCTTCGTAAGCTTCACCATTGAACCGAGATACATTGTTCATCCATTATTCACATTCTTGCAAAAAACTAATTCCTATTTAATGACTGGTCCGAAAATGGTTGCTTTGAGTAGGGGTGGTAATTGTCAGGGGAACAGGTAGGTATTGTTACAGGAATGAATTCATGTTGCAGACTAGGATGAGGCAAGTCAGCTTTTACTTTCTCGCGCTTATAAATGCGTACAGCCAGATTGCTAATATCTTTGAGGCATGTTATACATTGTGAGTTCTTTATTCACAACGTAAGTTGTATAACCGGACAATTCAAAATAATTAAAGCTAAAGTTTTGTAAAACATGCCTCAAAATCAGTTTTCATTTTTTGCTCTATTTTGTCTAAAATATGAAATAAATATATTTTGAATTAATGTTCAATTATCTTACTATTCTTATAACTACTATATCTGCTTGTGTAACAATCACGTTCATATATAAACTAATTTATAATTTTTATACGTCAGGTTTAATAAACCAAATAAATCTCAGCTTTATGTCATTTTTCAAATTATTATATAGTTTTTAATAAAAATTTAGACTAATTTTACTCGTTATATTTTAAGCACCTTTAGATCCCCGTGGTGGTACAATAATGACAGAGTCTGTACAGTTTCCAGATCGAAGGCGCCCAGGACAGGCAGACCGGGAAACCACGCCACATCTAGCGGATCCGTTTACCCTGGCAACCAGCCCAAGCCCGATGTATGGAGAAAGTCCCACAAAGAGCATCATTTCTCCTGCCATACTGCAATAAAGCACATCGCCGAGATTTTCATACTGAAACAGACCAAGCGTGGTGAAAGATGAATGGCATTTTTAAATTAACTGATATGAAGGGGCAGGATAAGAGAAACCACTCCAACATTTGCCTGACGACCGGGAAAACCCTCAAATGCGTCAGAGTGGACGAACGCTGGGAATCGAACACACGACTTTCCGAATCTGAATCGGACGTTACCGCGGCTCTACTTCGATTGCTTAAGGATGTTTAAATAAAACGAAGTTTCAATGAACTTGAAGCAAATATTCGTGTGAAATGAACTTATGTGCAGTTCTAACCTCTTATAGAAGTAGCTTATTTTGTTGACATCAAAGATGTGGAAGTTTGAGATTCAATAAATGAATTATGTGTTGTAATATTACAATCCTTTGGTAAAACCTGTGGACTACATGTCTAAGAAAGAAAACATTCGACACTGCAACCACACATTATGCTATCTAAACAGTGTGTACAAAACATACACTAATCGCAATAATTATGTTCTGTCGTTTAAATAATGTTGAGTAAAAATATTGAGTACACCTAAGTCACACCGAGCCAGGTAACTCATGTGTTTCGTCTGGGCTAGCATTCCGGAAGTCGTGGAATCAATTCCTTGTGGAAGATTTCTCGAATCCATGAATTTTTCTGCTTTGTTTCCGGGGTAACAAGGCGAATGCTGGAGTGGATTCTACATTCCACCAAAATTCCTATCCTCATCGTTTCATCTCCATTTCATCCAACTGGTATCTTTCAGCGTTGTAAGTGTCGGCGATGAATGTGGTGCTGACGCTCTCTCGTGGAGGTGACTGCGCTTTGGGAATTCAGCTCCCAGAGGCGGGATGGCAATGCAAGTCGACTGTGTACTCAGGGACGTTTGGCCAGACCTTAGACGCGGGCTCCTAACGCTCGCTGTGTCGAGATGAAGACCTGATTGGAAACTGTTAGGGACCCTCCACGGTGGCTCCCTCCAGCCGTCTGGTTCCAGCTGCCCATTGTAATTATTCTCATCTACGCCTATCCTCCTGGGGTCTCACAAAAAACCTATTACTGGCTGAAGTGTAGAATCCGCTCCGTCACGCTCACACTACACTACACTACAGATAAGGGTTGAAGGATTATTTGCATATGTCCTTAAACTATGACTCTTACATATACACACTTACTTTTATCAGCAATGAAGCGACGGATGCTAAATAATTACCAGTAGGTATAAAAGGTTACTTCTGGCCTACATTAGCATAATAATTAAAGCAATTAAGTTGCACAATTAATGCATGTGTATATCAATAAAGTGTATTACATTGAATAATACTTAGCGCAATTTATTTGCATATTTGACAGCTATCAATCATTAATGCATATTAATTAGCCCTTGGACCACGCCCCCTCCGCGAAAAATCAAGCATCCGCAATTATTGAGGTACGTGGGCCTTTGAAGGGGTCATTTCCAATAGAAATTTAATGAGGGTTCTAATTATGTAATCCGATTATGTAATACCTATCATTGTACAATAAAGACTTTATACATTACCCAATTTGAATGTTTACTATAATTAATTTAATGGAAAATTAATAGTCATTTCAACACATACGAACACAAGATAGCATCATACTTTACCTGTATGGACATGTTAGAGGTCACATGACACCAAATACGTAAAACAGCAATGTAACTATACGCCCCTCCTTTCTTTAGACTTACAATTGAGGTCCAAGGAATACTAACAAAGAAGTAGCAATATAAAACATCACACTCCTCCAGCAGCCACCACTGATAACAATCATAATTTAAAGTATAACAGATTCCCAATACCAACCAGTTCTTTAGAGAGCATTTGGCATTAAGAATTTAGAGTAGGGTTGCATTTTTTACCTTTCTAATATATCTAAGTCAAGGAAAAACTGGAGCCTGCAACCGTTGCCAATTCAAGCTTGGGAATGCACCTGCCTCCCCACACCGCTAAATCAAGATAGGACGCCATCCCCACCTTTTCGCTATTAAGGAGAAACAGGTTTTCACCATGTACCTATATAAGCAACACAACAGCACCAGAGCCAACATTCACTTATGTCTAATTTTAAAGGTTTCACTAAAAGTGACGTGAAAACATTTGAGAATGTGGACGACCTGTCAAGTGAGTGTGGAGAAGAAGCCCACCATTACGCCTATTTCCACAATGAATCGTGAAATGGTCTAATGCTTAAAATTGTGTGTGCCAATGAATCGTATCACAACCAAATGTCTTCGCGACATGTTTGCACAGAGAACAGTCCTGTCTACAAAGAAAGATTTTGTAAGTATAACATCTTTTTTTTAAAAAAAATCCATACATTAAATCCTTAAATAATAACTAATTGAAAACATTTTTTTTTCAGATAATCTCTCACTTCAGAATTTTATGCAGAGGACTCTGATAAAATGGATGACTTTGGAACCAAACATGACACTCAGCACCAGTTGGAGTTGTGCAATGGCCACACTCATGTAGTATTATATTCAAACCCTGCAGAACATGACAGAATAACCTCATATTATATATGCAATCTCGACTGCAGCATGTATCGTCGAAGACAGATAAAACAAACACAAGAGCAACGTGGAAATATGGCAAAAGACAAGCTAATTCACATTTAGTATAAAACAGATAATCAATTTTTCATGCTTTCAGGATTCCGGTCATAACTCCAGTGCCTCCAGAATATCTAAATCCCAAGAGGATTGATGTGGATGAAATGGCCGTCCGCGTTAGAGACCCGTGGCACGATTGCATTATATATGATGATGTCAATGCAAACAAAGAACATGATAATCAATTAGCCGAGAATACTCCAAAATACAAAAGGTGAGTAGAACATTAAAACAGTCATAATAAATTAATTAAGGAAATAAGGAATACGTTAAGGACTTTGAGTATGCTTTTCCACATGAATGTATATGCATTATTTCTAACGAGAACAATTATAATGTTTCAGATCCTCAAAGAAAACCCACCAGCACAAAAAGAAAAACAATAACATGCAAATCAACTCAGGAAACTGAGAGCAGTTGAAGCTGGAACGCTGAATATTACGGAGCAACAGTCCAGTCCAGAGAACGATGGAGGCTGCATTAAAACAACGAAACGGGTTCCAAAACTTCTCGATCTCTAAAGTGCAAAAGGCAAATGTAGGACATTATTACGTCATTCCAGTGCTTTTCATCGATAAATTTGTGTAGACTCTGCTAAACTGGGAGATAGTTTACAAAATCCTCCAAGAATTTTACAACTTCACCGATGGACAAAAGTGAGCGTATCGAGAACAGAGTTAAAATATAGTGTTCTCATATAATGTTATTGCAACTAAGGAAAATGGGTGCATTAGTATTTTCAATACATCTCAAATGATGGTACGGTCTTTTTAAAAAAAGAAGACATAAAGGGTCTAAAAAGAACATGTTCATTTATAGAGAGGAATTTAGCCATTTGCCTAGTGTAAATAATGAACTCTATGTGGGAACAAGGAAATGGAGGAGGCATGTACTAGAATCACTCCAAAAATAAAAAGACATGAACATACACTTTCATAATAGTCTTCTTTATTTGACAAAAGGAGAACCTTATTAAACTTCTACATCCAATTCATTATAATTATACCTCTAAATCAGAGATTGCATGAGATGTGTTAAGGGGTTGTAGGTAAATACTTTATTATGAATTATCAGACAATATAAAGACGTCTGAGGGGGAAAATTAGCACTCGCTTGAATTTCGAGTCTAATATTTACAGCTCCGTTGACTGTCTCCTCAGTTTGGTGAGAGCAGTCGATAATGAATATGAGAATATACGAGAAATTTTTTTCTCTGCAATAGGGGTAATTCTCTTTATTGTAATACGAACTCTGAAACCTAGAGTACATTTCATACAAAGAAGCGAATCCAGAGTTACTAAAGTCCAAATTCATGTCATGACAAGGATAACATACGCTATTACGTTAAAGTCTCAAATTAGTTATATTACAATAATCAAACTGAGAGCAGTTCTTTTTTGCATCGTTTGTTCTGGATGTTTGAGCTCCTACTATAACAAATATAGGATTCTCAGGCTTGGATTTTGTCGCAACGTTCCATGTAAATGATTTTGTTTGAGGGACAGCAGAATGAATATGAAGATCCATTGTTCAAAAAGCGATGTGTAGGGTCCTATCTGCATTATCTATCTTGAGAAATTCCACTTTTTCACTACCAGAAATTCGCTTTGCAGGCATTGCCTATTCGCTGTCTCTTAGTTTAACAATTGCATCTTCTGCTCCAGTAGGAGCTACAATACAGTTTCTACAGCCCTTGCTTCAAATCAGCACCAGCTCAAACTTGCTATTCAGGACTAGTTCCTTGTGATCATCAGCGAATCCCAGGAGCATCGATAGCAGAACTATAGCATTGAACATCCCGCTTGCAGAGTGCACAGTATCAACATCATTCAAAGGGTAAGCCCATCCAGGGTTTAGCAATCTTGATTCCTTGGAGTTGAAACCTACATAGTTGCGCTGCGTTGTTGAGATACCAGGATTTCTGGTTTCATTTCCAGTCGAATTTCTTCAAACATGAATGCAATAGTATTATTGCTAGGTTCTGCAGTAGTAACACCTCCATCAGCTTTAACAAACGATCCTTCAATTTAGAGAAAACCCTTGCCAGGCAATGTATAATTATAAATCTTCAACTTGGCAAGGAATCCTAATTTCATCATTAACACCAAGAGCTGATGATTTCTTCGTTAGAAACACATGCTCCTCTTCTTTGGTAATCTTGTTGTCAGAGATAGGCATGTCTGTCACATAGAAGATATACATCATAAAATTCTATATCCCAATGCCTCGACGAACTTGCCGTTGTTCGATGTTAACTGTCTGATGGATGTAGGCAGAATGCGTTGGGTTCGATGAATTTCACGTATTATATATTTGATGACGACGCTTAAAATCGATTCCCATTTCGTCGATGATGAATCCTTATGCTCATGTCCTCGTTCCTAAAGTTGATGAGGTTTCCGTCTTGATCGACGTCTCGAGGAGTGATTTGATCAACAAAGTTAGAATTCAAAATTGGCAGGTATTTCGGATTTAATGGTTCTTGAGAAATATGATATCCAGGTGCAACAGAAGGAAAGAGCTCGTATATCGCGTGTCCACTCCTACAATTAATGAAGGGACCTGTTTGAATACTGCACTTGACTCGAATATTGCTGACCTTAAATATGTTTACGAGGAAATCGGATTCAACCACCTTTTCAGGAAAAATAACAGTAGTGTTTGACAAACCTAAAAGCGAACCAATAGAATGGTTTTTTGAGAAATCAACAGTGTAGGGGCATTTCATTTTGGCATACTTGATATTATTATTTGGTCTAATAAAGAAAACATCAGTTTCCAATCCTAGTTTAATCTTCACGGATGTATTAATATCAGCAATCTCGTATGTTCCAGAAAGAATCTCGAATACTTTTAGCTCATCATTTAAAATGCAATTAAAACGACTGTTAGCATCGTCAGCATTTGGAATGGAATACAAGGTCTCAAAGTTCAAAAACGACATATCATAATATCCATCTGGATCGAGCCGCAGAGATGGATTTAGATATGTTTTGATCACTGAATCGGTTCCTCTACAGCAATAGTATAACTTATTGCGAAAGAAATTGCAAGTACAAGTGTCCGCATATGACAGAGCTAAAATACTGCAACCTATTCCTATTATACATTATCTTAGCTACACTGAGGAATCTTTGTATCTGTTTTTGAGACTTCAGATTGTCGAAACTATCAAAACAATATGCTGTATTACTACCTTCTTTTACAGCAACCCAATGAGTGCCCTCATTATGAGATGAATCCAAATTCACAATAATCCTCTCATTGAAATGGGCGTTTGAAGGAAAATTGTCTATCATATATACACCTCTAAAATGGGGAGTTTTCAGCAGTTTAACGTACACCTCTATAAGAATGTTGCACAAGGCTTTTTCGGGTACAAGTATAAACCTCTGCCCGAGTTTTTTTTGACTCATTCTTACTGATCTTACAATTCTTCCTGTTTCCTAACTGTAGCACATTTCCTTTAACATCACTATATATTCTTAAGCTTCTGGCAATTTTAGAAGCAATAGCCAGAGGCTGCATTGTCAATAAACCTCCTCTCCTCTTTTTCTTGGGAGGACCTTTTCCTTTTGCTTTCATAGGTTTGTTATGTCTTGTCATTTCTGCAATTTGAAGGCCTGCAGCTTGAGCTTTTATCCACTGCAGATGAAATTTGGACTACACCTTCTGCAGTAGCTCCCAGTGCAGCGATAATAGGAATGAGCGATAAAAATCCACCGTGCTTCTCCTACGTATAGCCTGCATCAAGTGAAGCTTTTCCTATTATAAAGCTAGTTACAAATCTTGCAGCTTGCTTTTCTCCTAAGCTCGAATTGGATGATTGAACTCTACTCCAAGCCTTCTCTGCCAATATCTTATCTGCAATGTTTCTTGAGGCGGCGTCTTTGTGCTCAGCGTAGGCCCTATCGTAAAGTTTGCAGGCTTCATCTAATGAATTAATGTCTGGATCTCGCCTCTTTATATGTTTTTTTCAGTTTTGTTCCAGGACCACAGTATCTATAACCCGGCAAATGTGTTTCAAATGGTAGCAAATTAATGAGTTTGTTGGCTATACCAGATCCGCCTTTGATCTTAGCACTTCTAGCTCTCAGTGTATACTAATCTCATTTCCCATTAACAACTGCTTTTATACCTGCGGATTTATAGCGGAATTTTTATCACGGGGATAGAGGGGGAGGGGGTGTATACTCATTAACTATTCAACTTAGAGTTCAGTTTATGAGATGGAACTTATCAAGCAAGGGTGCTCACTACTGATACAAGTTCTAGATTTTGAAACTGATATAAGATGTGATCATCACGTTAAGTTGTTTCCATGCAAGTTAAAAGGTTCCAGTGCAGGAAAGATGAATGCATTATTCCATATAATTCTAAAAGAGAACGTTCTGCGTTTTGAAAACTTGTACATATACTCAAAGTCTCTTTATCAGCCAAATTATCAATATCTGATTAAACTACTGGAAAACAGTAAAGGCATAGAAGTGAATACCTTTGAAGATGCAGAAAGTGTCCTTGGGAAGATTGCGTCATTTTATGGCATGGGTATATATCGAAATGTAGACTGCTTATATTTAGCACAATTGTATGCCAAGGTACCAAAATATTTAATTCGAGATACTACTAACATGATCATCCTCTTCAGACAAGACAAGATTATGTAAACACTGATATGACATTCAAATAATTTAAAGATTTGTGTAAAACCGTTTGGGAGAGTGTATCAGAAGGAAAACCACTTGTAGTTATAGTTGCAGAATTCCCTATGAATGAGGGTCGGTATAGGAACGGATTTGAGGTATGCATTAAGATAGATAAGAAAGAAACCTATCACTAACTGCTCAATATGAGTATAGATAGGTTCGGATTGCAGAGAGATGCCTTTGTTAAACGCGTTCTTAATCACTTTATCCTAAGCACAAATGGAAAAGGCATCTTCCAGTTCAAGAAAAGGAGAGTGATGTAGCAACTAAACGCTACATTGATGCGCATTGATGCGCAGAAGAACGTTTGCAAGAGTTTGCTGAAAAAAAAAAACATGATATCAACGATTGAGCGAATTTGAAGTTATGCTTAGGAATCACACTAAAAATGTCTTGAAATTCAGTATGAAGGTCTAATGTCATACCTTGCTAAAAATGTATTGAACAGCGATGCTAAAAACAATGTCATACTGGATACCATAAGACTGAAAACCTGACTATCTCCTGAAGATGATACTGGTGTTCCTAACAGGAAGTTAAGTTAGACTGCATCGATTCAAAAACTCCTTTAATCGATTCTAATGGCGATTTTTCATTTAAAAAGAGAAAAATAACGAAAGTAGCAGATCCTGTACATGATGTTGATGCAGCAAATAAGAAATATGTTAGACATTTCATCACAAGGAAACAAAATGAAGCCCAATCAAGCTTAAACAAATATCTAGGTGCAGCAACTAAAGATATTGTTGCAACTGTAGGCAAGCATCTGGAGTCCATAGGAATTAGCAAAAGCTCTTTGGATAAACACCTAGCCATATCAATAGATATTATCAGCATTCTTAAAACCCAAGTAAATGTCATAACTGCTTTACTAGGTCAAATGCGAGGAAAGCTAATTGTTTCACCATAAAAGGGAGGTTCCTATGATATGTGTTACTGTCGGGTTTCGATTCGTATACATTTCCCGTGGATGAGCAACTGACTGAATGTAGCATTTTATCGCCTTCTCCCTCACATGCAGCACGATAATTGAAATAAATAATAATAAAATTGGGAGATATCCTTTAGCAATCGAAGTGGTTGACGCCATAAGCTTCATTGCTTATGCTTCAAGGACCAAAAGACGGTCAAATTCTAAATATCACTCTTCAAATTACTTATGAATTGACATGATCTGATTAGATAAAGCAAACTATAAATAGGAGAGAGCCGGACAGATCATTTCACTTCAAGGCGGATAGCTAAAGTATAAGGCTTAAAGAATTTGTAGCTGAACATACAAAAGCAATTAGGGACAAGCTGCGAGAGCTCAAGGGACAGAAGTTTGAAACTTAGATGGTTATGAGTGAAGCTCTTCAACCTGTAACAGAGTCGCTTCGAGATATACTAGATATTCAGAATAAGAAGTACCCTCTTCCTCCTATATCGACGAGGACATTTCTAGCTACCTGAAACAAGTTCGAAAGAAAGACAAGGAAGAAATAGACACACCCTACGGAGTGCGATACGAGGATGGAAGGTATATGCCAGGAAGCAAAATGATTGACTTCATAAATAATCAAATTAGTGTAGGACTAGAAAAATTCGACGCTACACCAGGATTGAACGAGCTCACTTCTAAGAAATTTCCTGAAATGCATGTCTACACTGAGAAGGATCTGGAAGCTTACAGAAGGACTCTAAAATCAACACAAGTGCACCGTCAAAAGCTTGTCAGGCAAGGACGGCTGAGATAGAGCGAAGCTTACAAGTATAAAAGCATTATACGCTCTCTACTCAATAAGCACAAAGGATTGCGATTGGAATTGAAAGAACATCATTCCAAGAGAAAGCAAGATTACATCTATTGGAACGATCCAAATACACTAGTGAATCGACTAAGACTACTCATCGCATCAAGCGACGCTGGAAATAACAATCACAGCCAGAAAATCAACGAAATAATCCAAGAACTAAAGCCATATAGGATCATAGCATGACAGGAGGAACAATCTATAGCAGCAGAGCTTCATTACCTGTAAGAAGAACTTTCTTGCGAAGAAAGATTGTCAGCAAAGGCCTAGACGATCTTGTACAGATTGCCCTATTTGAAATGATCCTCCATTCTAAACTGAACAAAAGCTTCAAGTATATACTTATCTCCGTCAACTTCTACCCTAAAATGACATATGCAAGAGCATTAAAGGATAAGACTGGCATTCAAGTTTAAAAGGCTATGGAAGAGATTTTACCTGAAATGTAGTGATCACCACGGAATACACAAAGTGATAACGGAAAAGAGGTTTACAATAAACATTTTAAAAGCTTAATGAAGAACAACATTAATCACTACAGCACCTACAGCAAAGTGAAGGCTGCTGCCGCGGAACGGCTAGAAAGAACATTGAAGAATATGATATATCGGGAATTCTTAGCTAAAGGATCATACAACTGGCTAGATCTTCTCCCACGAATCATCTCTATGTACAACAATTCTTATCACTCAACTATACGAATGAAGCCCAGTGAAGTGAAGGATAACAGCCTTCTTCTGTCAGTATACAACTATGACCGTTATCGACGAGAGAAGAGTGCAAGAAAGTTTAAAGTTGGTGACTGTGTGAGGATATCTAAACATAAAGAACGTTTTGAGAAGGAATGAGAAGCTAATTGAAGTGTTGAAATCTTTTAAGACGATGCAGTGAAAACAACCTGCCGTACTACATACATTCTAAAAGATAATGATGGAGAGGAGATTAAAGGAGAATTTTATAGTCAAGAACTTAAATCCATATCCTATCATATCACATAGTTAAGAGTAAGTCTTACGCAGAAAAAGAAATAGGATTCTTGTAAAGTGGTACGGTTTCCCTAAACGTCAATGGAGTGACAGGAAAGATATATTGTAGGAACAATAGAAAAAACGGAACATTTGACTTTCATCTAAGGTGTTTCTATTGTCAAAAAACAACATATCTTTACCCTTATCTTCTTTTATACAAATTTATAACTCATACAGACATTAAATGGTTCATAGGTTAAAAAAACAAATTATATACACAAAAACGCCTATGGGAATTATAATTAAAATGTAAGCCTTAAATATAATATAAAGATAATATGTACTTATAAAATATTTATAAAAGATATACAAGAATAAATTAAGATATTAATTAATATATAAAGATTTATTTACATATATACAAGCCAACGCAGGTGTCACAGAGAGCGTTTTTCCATGCTAAGTGTTAGCCATAGCCAGTGAATGATAACCGCAGGCAAGAGTGCCATGAATTTCCTTTTGTCGTCTCTCCCATGGAGAGCGACTTCATTCTGCCCTATTGTATAAATTGAATGATTGTAGCTCCGAAATGTAATTTACTTTACCAAATATTTTTGTAATATCATTTAGACATTCAAAATAGCTATCGAAATTTAGATTTATCATACCGGTTTTGTTTATTCATTTTGCCTTTTTCACTGTCTGTCCCTCAAAGTAACTATCTCCCCCGAGCGGCGCTATCGCGCTCCCTTATCTCAGTTCGATCTGACTCAATCCTAATGACGTCTGTTTCCTTTATGTGCTAAGCCGACGCCTAGCTTGAGCGTTGGATTGAGCAGAAACACGTCATCGAACCATGTTGTCTGATGCAACCATGGAGCTAACGTCATTCCAAAAGTCTCATGTGGTAGTGCTCCGGGAGTCTGGTATACCCACACACATCCTGCCACGAAAGAACCTTAGCAAGGTCTCTAAAGCCAGAAAATATAAAATATGAAACCGAAAGAATTTAGAGGTGTGACAGGGGAATAATATGTTTCAAAGTATTGTAAGTATTGTAAAATAAAAATACTCCTCCTACACATACATGCGATACACACACACACACACACACATATATATATATATATATATATATATATATATATATATATATATATATATATATATGTGGTCTTAGCATGGTGGTACCGAATATGCTTACCAACCGGGAGACGTTCCCAGTACCGTCGTGGGGATTTTTTCCGCTGGGAGACCTGGTCCGGGGTGCACTCAGCCTCGTGAGGTCCCTGGGGGGCCAATTGAGGAGCAACTTAATTGAAAAGTAGCGGCTCCTGTTAATGTGGACCGCATTAACTGGCTGGCGATGCTCGAGGCACTGACTGCGTTTCACTTTTCAATACTGCACACTATCCATGACGTCTGTCATGGACAGAGCTGGGGGATGCAGCGAGGTTTCTTGTGAGCTGTCGTACCATGGGGTTAATGTTATTATATATATGTATATATGTATGTATATTTATATTCCACTACTGTTTTTATTCCATAAAACAAATACAAATTTCAATATACTACCATTTGCATAATTAGACCTTTGAAGTGTTGACTGCATTACACACGCTAAGGGCTTGTGGGTAAATATCTTATCGTTTATAATAAGCCAATTTAATATTGTAATTTCATGTGATTGACGTCCAGCATGCTATAAGGGTTGAGAGCTTAAGTATGCCTTTGTACCAGCAAAAACAAGAACTAGATTGAGTCACAAATATCTCGGGGGATTTCTTGTTTACAAGAATCCATACAGGAAATAACCTGCTTCTTCAGCTCCCAAACAGCTTATCACCCTCCGTGGTGTAATGGTTACCCTGCTTACTTCATATGCCCAAGGTCGCAGGTTCAAACCCGGCGGAGGACGATGGATTTTTTGGGTGTAAAAATCCTTAGCGCGACTTTCTTCGGAACGGAAGTAAAGCCGTTGGTCCCGTGTCCGAGATTTACGGCACGTAAAATAACCTCAAGATTGATAGAGAGGAGTCTGAGCAAAATTAAGTGGTCTATCATACCCAATATAGAATGGGACGCTGAGAACCACAGCAGTTAAAGAGCGTCCATAAATAACACGGCATTTACATTGTTTTCTCCAAAGAGCTTTACTTTTACCTCCCTTCTCTAAACATGACTGTAAATAATACTTACTCGACCAATGAAAAATAGCTTCAACAAATGCCACAACCAATCAATTTTAGGTAGGAACCTATCTTAATACTAGCGCCCGCCTATAAAAGTGGAACAAACAGCTTCGGAAAAGTGCCTTTAGCGAAAGGCCTGAGTGCAATTCTTGATAAAAATCATCTGAAAAACCTACGAGTTAATTCGTAAAAAGAAGATACCTAATCGATCAAGCATCTGGAAGCCCCTGCCAATCCTGAATACTAAGTGACCTTGATAAATACCTTGAGATATATGAATGTGTAGTTTAATCTCTTTAAGAACCTGTTGCAATATGCTCATATTGTTTATGCATTATTCATATTTACTTCTTAATGTAGTCTTGTATTCATATTACATTGCTCCTGTGCTGATATCTGATATTTTGGTAATGTTAAAATATTGATATAGAAGAAGTTGTATTAATTTTCAGAATTTTGTGTTCGCAACATTATCGTTTTTAATTACTTGATTTGTATAGCCTCCGCTATCTTCAATGATCACATAGGGGGCTTTGACTTATAAAACACCTCATATTACCGTAGGTATAGAACTTTAGGTTAATCAATCTTATATTACTAAACACACGCACACTCATACTTTCCTGACAGTGGGGATAGGGAATAATTCTGGTTAAAGAAAAATTTGCCGTCCCAGCCGTGAATCGAACCCGTGATCTCCAGGTGAGAAGTTAGGTCGCTACTCCTTGACCACGGAGGCAGTTTTGTTTATGGTATTATAGCAAGTGCATTGAGTTTTAAACATTGTTTCTTGTGTTGATTGCAGATCGTATTAGAAGCAGTGATTGTAGGTGTGACAATTTAAAATTGCGCTGTCGCTTTAGTTCTATCAAACAAAATGGATTTCCATTTCATTTTTTATATGCTTTTTAATGTAATAAAGGGCTCGACATGAAATTATGTAAACAAACCATATATGTAGAGTCCACTTGTAGTATTATAGTGATGTAAGTGGAAGGAAACATTCCTTAGCAGAAGCATAAAATGGATTTGTCATGATAGTTAATATTAAAATAAAAAATGTCAATCCAGCCTTATTCTTCTATTTACTTCATGCTATTAAAATAAATATTTTCCAGACAAATGTTCTTATTCAATTGTACCTTATAGATAGACACATTAGGGAAATCACTAGGTTAGTCAGAACTTTTAATATGTATCGCCATGCGACAGTCTTTGAAACTTGATTCTCATTGTTTGAGAATGTTTAACACCCGCATTTACTAATTATGGCACCACAGGCGATGACACTACTGATATATGGAATGAGGATGGAGCACCGGTGGACGAGATGGCGGGAAAACCGGAAATTCCGGAGAAAAACCGCCCCTGCGCCGCTTTTACTACCACAAATCCCAGGCCGTTTACGTGAGAGGTGTGTAGTCTTACCACTCGACTACGGCGCGGCCTTTTGATTTGCATTGTCTTGAGTAAACTGATAAAGATGAAAACGAAACATCACTTCCACTTTCAGAAAGTTAAAGTAGAATAAATCTGCAGTCAATAAAATGTAGTGTTTGAGGTATACTGTCCTTAGACATGCACCCACTAACATTTTTCTGAAAATGCTCAATTTACATTTTCAGCCGATTAGTGTCCTTGTGCTCTTGAATCCTTTACATGAATGAATCAGTCATCATTAAAAAGAGATTTTCTTTTATATATAATTCACGTTTATAGCTCTAAATAATAGAATAATGTTTTCATTAAATGTTCTTTTGTTACACATTAGAAATAAATAAATTTAGTGTGCTAAAGCTCTTCAATATATTATGAAAAGACTGCGTCACTTGTCAATTCTGAAATGGAAGGAGCAAATGATATACATTAATGCTATATTTCATTTGGTATGTCAATGTCTATTATTCAAAATCATTAAGCTATTTTTAGAGGAATTTTGAAAAATCTTCAATGTAAAGAACATTTGCAAAGGCATTAAGTTATATTATTATTCATATATTTATGAAGCAAAGTTTGTAATTCAGCGAATTTGCGCAGTTTTAGCAGTATGCTGTTCACACGAACTCACTCTCATACCATAATTTGTCTAAAATTTCTTTTTTTTTAGTGTTCGGTCACCCTCAAATCGTATATTAGCTGAAAAAACACCTTGTATAGAATTTATTTGTACACATTCTCTTTTGTAGAAATATTAGCCCTAAATATATAAAGTTCTTGTGTAATATAAAGTTTATATCATGAAGATAGCCAAACACTTGTGAAGTTTGTGAAAAGCATTAATATAAGTAAATTAAGCTATTGCTGCATGATATACATTTAAGAACAAGGTGAGTATAATTTTTTAAAAGCTTGTAAGGGGTTTCAAGATGATTGATTGATTAGATATATATTCTGTTTACGAATTAACTCATAGGTTTTCAGATTATTCCTTTTACCACTGCACTGAGGCCTTTCTCTAAAGACAGTCTTCTGATGTTTGTTTCACCATATAGTAGGGCGCTTGTATTAAGATAGATTTCCCCCATAAATTTGATTGGTTCTACCATTACTTGAAGCTATTTTTCATTGGTCGAGTTAAATATTATTTACAGTCGTATTTAGAGAAGGGAGGTAAAAGTAAACCTGTATGGGAGCTGAAGAAGCAGGTTATTTCCTGTATGCATTATAGTAAACAAGAAATTCCATCAATCTAGTTCTTGTTTTTACTGGTGAAAAGGCATATTTTCGCTCGCAACCCTTATAGCATGCTGAACGTGTATCACAGGAAATTATATTATTAAATTGTCTGATTATACACGATAAGGTATTTATCTACAACCCCTTATCACATGTCATACAATCGATAATTTAAATGTGTAATTATGCAAAGGAATAAGATGTTGACATTTGTATTTGTTTTATGAAATAAAACATTAGTGGATTATATATATAGGGTGGGATGTCATGTTAAAAACGTGTTTACAATTGTCGCCGCGTTCTTCATCGTCTGGAATTGGTCGGGTCATGCTTCGCTGTTGTAAGCGTATGTTTCAGTTTCCCTTGTCGTATATGTTAGCCAAGAGTTGAGCTGCCATATGTAGGTTTTATTCATAGAGATTTTGATAAGGGGTTACTAAATATATTCCCTTTTTTGAAAATATTTATTTATGCACAATCGTCAACTTATGAGATGAGTGCTCCAAGTTATATAGCTTATACTTCAGTGTTGAAATTAGAGAATACTGCTGCGTCAGCTATAGGTTGTCTAAATGACTTCAGGCAAGTTAACTGTGGCTTTTGGTGCTGTAATCCCTTTTTGAAAAATTTTATTTACGCACAATCGTAAAGTAATGTGATGAGTGCTTGAAGCTATAGCTTATAATTCAAAGATGAAGTTAAAGAATAATGCTGAGTGAAGTTGTTGGACGTCTAAATGATTTCATGCGAGTTAACTCTAGATTCTGGTGTGGGAACCGCTTTTGAAGATGCTGATTTAAGAACAATCGTAAAGTCATGTGATGAGCGCTTCAAGCTATAGCTTATAATTCAATGCTGAAATTAGGGAAATATACTTGTGCTGAGTAGTAATTATATCCTCGAACACTGCGGAGAATCCATCAGAAAATGTAATTGCATCTTTACTTAAAACAAGTTATACACCCTGTTAACCTTAACAAGAACTATTCACTTATCGTGAATGAAAATAACCTATTTGTTTTTGCGATCTCGTTATCCTAAAATGCTTTTAAATTGGGAGGAGGGCGGGGGAGTTCACTGAGTGTTTTGGTACACACTCAGTGAACTACCCTCTTCTGGTTTAGTGGGTTGTCTGTTTCCTAGAGTAAAAAAGGCCAGGTAGTCTGTAGAGCTATTATGAGAGCGTTTCATGAAGACACGCCCAGAGGGGTAGGCAACTTCTCTGACAAGAATGTACGATCTTGTTTCATAAACGTTACGGGGTTTACCACATTTTTTCGACTAAGAACATAGCTTGTATATTGCATTCTTAAAAGCTCTTATTTAGTTCCAATATCTATTCATTCCACTTATGAGCTATTTAAAAAATCATAAAGTATTTTGTAGGTTGAAATGATATTTACAATCATCTGGAACAGTTAGAACGTCATAAGTATATTGTAGGTTAAAATGATGTTTACAATGTTTTGAAACAGGTTAGAACGGGTTTCACTGGTATGATAGGAACTCACTGTTTTCATAGCTGCGCCTTAGCTAGCACGCAGGAGTAATGAGTAAACATTCAGTGTTTTGTTTACAGCAAGTGTTATAATTTTGTCCTACATGCAATCCTTTTTACGGTTTTTTAATTATACATAGTCGTAAAGTCACGTGATTGCAACCTCACTCAAACTTGATGGAGGTCTCCATGTAAGAGCCGTAATTGAGATTAATGAATGTTTGGAGTTGTAATTATGTGGGATTCTCAGTGCTCGAAATGTCACTGGTTCAATTCCCTGTTGGAGGGCATTCTGCCTGTTGCATCATTTGCGCAATGTTTTCTTTATTTGCAGCGTTTAGGGCATATAATTAAGTGAAATAAGTTCTAAGGTCTTTTCTTTTCATGCACATGTATTCTATTTTAAGTATTGAAACAATCACGTTTTCTGCTCTCTATCTGGATATGGTGTTTTGAAAGCCTCTACCCTTGGACACTCAATTTCTTCGCCGCCATATTGGTTTTGATATGATGATTTTGTTGTTTTTATAAAAGCAGTTCTCTCTAAATGTTTGCTATTTTCATTTCATGTGTTGGTATGGCGTAATAAAACGTTTAACATATTCAACCTAGATTGTTATAATTTCTTGCGAAAATATCACCGCAATTGCATATTCACACTATATCAAGTAATTTATATCAATTATTTTACTCTTTAATTATATCGAGCTTTTTTTTTTTTTATTTCATCATTATAGTTTTACTCTGTAATTTCAGATTCCTTGTCAAAATTAGACCGACTTGTCATGCAAATGGGGCTAGTAGCTCTCGAACTACCAGAGACAGAGAAATCTGGCAGATTTTTAATTAAAAAAGAACTGAACTCGTATAGAATTTTAATTTATGATTAGTTATTTATATTGTTCGTGAAAATTTAGACCGATTTGATATGCAGATGGGCCTTGTAGCTTGGAATCATAAAGTCGCGTTTTTTTCGCGGTGGGAGTTATCAATCTATTAAATTGGATTTGATTTGGGAATGTGAAAAATGATTGTTCAAATGATCGACAAGCGTCAAGTGAAACCTTTTAGAGTGATTCGATTGACAGGTACATGAAAACCTTTATACAGGTGGCTTGGCAGCGCTCTGGGTGGTCTGTCGGTAGATGTTATCTTAAATGATACATCTTGTTAACACTTGATTTATAAGAGGCGGTATCCTTTGTCTTGGATCTCTCACATTCTCACTACTAACAAGCCGGAAACATTGGTCAGCCGTATTCCGGTGCATTATTGTGTCGTTTTATATAAAACAAGCAGTTGAGGGGAGTAACTAAACATAACACGGTAAAAATAAGTGCAAATATGTCCTTACATAAATATATATTTAAAGCACTAAAACAAATGTTAAGCTCATCTTACACCCGCAACCCTATTGTCTGACTTTTGAGAACTCAGTTGTTATCTCGTAAGTAGTATGCAAGGGTTAACGGTGAAGCGTAGGCCGGCGGAAGAAGAAAGCGCTCACTCACCTGTCTTTTTGCAGCGTTGTCAACCAAAGAAACTTTATTTCTTTGAGGCTCTCAATCATATTGGTGAATATGTTATCTAATTTACCGCGAACCAGCTGGAATATTAGACCAAACACAACGCACGTTTATGCGCGTGAACACTGGGACCTGTAGACATGTGGCATTGAAGCCGCAAGATATCTTGGTGTAAATCTTACTCCATATCGCAATGTTGCCACTCTGCTGCGCTTTCGAAATTGCACGAAACCTACCGAATAAAGACTACCGTTGCGCCCAAAAAATGTGAGTGAATTGTACTCCAATCACACACCTACAGTCTTCTGTGCCGGTGATCTGGCCGCCTGAGCTAATATAGCAAGTTCGCTTTACGCGTATATGATATAGGGAGACTCAAATGCTCAAAATCTTATACCACAAAATGGATTAATGTAAAAGTACTTTCAATTCCGTGATTCTAAGGCAAATATTCCAACTCATAGTGGTTTCAATTGCCAACAAACAGGATTAGTCAAACTTGAATTATATACAAGTGTATTAATTTCTCTAGCACGCTTGCACATACCATGCCTACAGTGGCTAGAGAAGGCATTACATTCCACCAAAAATTTCGATGTCGAGATTCCACGAGAAACATATGTTTTGAACTTCCCTGAGTCCGAAAAAGCGTTTTCAGAAAAAGGTCCTTGTGTGTGTGAGTGCGTGTGTGTGTTAATGTGTGTGTCTGTGTGTGTGTGTGTGTGTGAGGGCGGGTCTATTTGTGTGTGCCTGCGGACAGCATACCTCAAAACGAAAATACCGTATAAAGCGAACCTTGGTATTTATATTTAGTATCTTCCAGAGATTGCCGCACGGGGATACAAAAAAAAAAAAAAATCCCCGCACCACAAAATATTCTTTGAATGACAAAATTTTCGAAAATTCTGTTATTTTTTTAAAAAAAGGCTCAAACGATTTTGATTCAAATATCGTGTATTAAATTTATTTACATCGCAAATAAAAATGTGTATTTTTGGGAATAGCCCCTAAAGACACCTTTATTCTGGATGCATTTTGCATAACGGTTAAACCGCAAGAGATAGACAAACGCTCAGTACACAAAAAATATAAACCTAGTTAAAATACGAAATTTATGTCTGTACGGGTTGTTTGTGGAGTACACAGTTTTGTTTTCTTTTGTTTTTTATTTGTTAGATATTCCTTGTTATTGGTTACAGTTTTAAACCACCTTACTTTTCTCAAACGGGATCATGCAAACCGAAGAGAACCTCAATTGCTTCACATAGTGACGAGCTTTTTAAAAAACTTGGCTATCACTTTAGCAATATGTATTCCCTTATTTCCCATCTAATTACAATGAAACAAGTAATAAGACGAATTCTGCTAATGGTTATCTCGATTAGCATGATGTAAGTAAAATAATAAGCTTTTGTAAAAACAGTTTGTATTTGGAACAGCTAGAGAAAGTTTTGTGAATGGAACACATGGGATTTGTTGTTGTTGTTGTTGTTGTTATTTTCATATTGTACTGGCATTTAGCAAGAAACACCATTTTATATCATAAGTATATTAATTTATGTAAATGTTACTGCAATGTTTAAAAAGAAAGCAAAATCCATTAAACTGCTGTCAAATGTAACCCCATCATCATCCACACGTGCTATCATACCGGTTATTTTAAGTGGGCCCTACCCTTCCTTTATCACAGAAACATTTGACTGCAGTCGCTGAGATTGGAAATCACGACGTTCGACTTTGAATGTAAGGCCAGATATTTATTTATCATCTTAATGATCATGGCTAATCAAACCGCTTAGCTCAGGGAGCCTGTGAAAGTTATCTAAACCGGTTCAAAATTGAAAGAAGAATGGCATATTTATAAAATGATTCATGCAGTAGCCGGTTAATCGGTAATAATAATAATAATAATAATAATAATAATAATAACAATATGAATAATAATCATTATAATAATATTACTAATAACAAAAATAATAATAATAGTAATAATAATATTAATAATAATAAAAATACTAATAATAGCTATAATAATATTAACAACAATAATAAGCGTATTTCTTTCAATAATGTTACAATTAATGCTCCCTATTGATCATAGGAGTTCACAAAACGTACACAATGTTATAACACAGAAAATAGTAAGCAATGCTAAAATAAATGTAAGCACAAAAATGCAAGACAACTATATAAAGAAACAATATTTGAAACAAAAACATAGAGTGATATAAGCTGCATTCGAGTGCATTATTTTGTCCTATTATATAGCCAACAGAAAACAGTTATGGTGACAAAGAAGTGTGTTTTTAGAACGATTTTTGAAACAAATATGCATGATATTTTAGAGCAGATATTTCCAATGGTTTACTCTGCTAGGGCGGATGTAATACATGTTTCAGATACCGTTTTAAAGCGTTGCACTGGTTAAATGACACACACAAGTCATTTTACGATATTCAGAATCTATCTTGTTTCACACAACAGCAGTTAGAGATCTGAACAATTTTCCCAGAGCAGTAGAGTGTGTTTGTAATAAAATCTCTGGTTGTATTAGTGATATTGTTCAAGGCATAGTTTAATATAATTAATTAGTATAATATTCCGCTCTTTTTTCCCCATTTTTCAGTGTGTAATATAAAATAATTAAGAAAAACACTACATCAAGAGAAAATTTCAACCAGACATTTTGTTACAAAGCTATTAAGGTATGTAGCTTTTTAAAAGATGGTGCATGTAGCTCAATTTCTGTAGGACAAGATACATTTTGATTTTAGCTAATTCAATCAAATACAAAAATAAATATATCCAGAATTAAAACACATACTTGAATGAAACTTAGTATAAGTACTTCTTTTGTTATCTGTAATGCCTGTACACACATTAAAACTTTAGTATTAGTGCGGTGTCTGTGGATGCCATGGCGCTGGAAATGTGATTTCCTGGCGCCCTTTATGAATCAACTTTTTATTCTGAGAAGTTCTAATTTTAAATAAAATTTCTGACAATATTACTTCCTTCCGAACATCTTCCCAGTACACACCCATTACCATGAAACTTGCTTTTCTACACTCAAAGCTGTACTCATATTTCCCTCTACAAATAGTAAGCATCAATTTTTGGGATCACAATAAAGCTTTATCGCAAATATTAAGTTCACTTCTGTTTATAGCGATAGCGAGCGAAGGAGTCGGTTTGTTGATAGTTATACTTATACCGATAGCGAACGAAGGAGTCAGGTTTCTAAGCATTCAGTATAAATTGAGAGATTATGAATGTAGGTTCACTTATGTCCTTGTATAACTGACGCAACAGATCTGGACATGTGAAAATCATAATGAGAACTAGGAAGCGAGTTGTACTTACCAGATAAGTGTTCATCAGTCGGCTGAATGTATGCTGGAAGAGTGCCTGTCACAGTCAATGACAAATATCTGTCATCACTTACGCTCTGCACTGATAAAATTGTATATCTTCATATTATGTTCATATCTATAAGCACCTCTGTACAAATAGCCTAACATAAAAACAGTCAATCATCTGCCTCCAATTCTTCCACACCCGATAGTCCTTCGTCTTTACTCACGTCATTGTCATTAGCACTGCTATCACTACTTTCTGCACCATTATCCTGGATGAGAATCCTTTCTATTTGATTTTCTATAATTCCATCTTTTTATAAATAATGATTTTCAATGTTCTCAACGTGTCGACATACATTTTCGCATTCTGGCCTATCAATTTCTGCAAAAGGCTGGCGACACAACTGTTCTACATCTTTTAATTTAAAACTGATGTTTCTGCATGCCACTCATTTTTTGACATCAGCCCAGATTAATTCGATTGGGTTTAGATCTGGGTGATAAGATGGCAGTCTAAGTACTTTACGGCCATGCTGTTCTAGTACCTGGTTAAGCATAAAGGTCTTTAAAGTGGTTTCTTGGCTTTTATTAGGTCATATAGCTTCGTTTTACTCATGGTTTCATCAAATGTCTGAGCAGCCAAGCTCTCATGTCTGCTTTCAAGGTATTTGAGTTTGGTGGTTTCTCAATTTGAGTGTTAAGATAAGAACAATTGTCGATAATCTAAACGGATCTAGCTGGCATATTAGGTATCAACATGGTGTTAACCCACATCATATATTATTCTGTATCGATTTCTTTATGAAAGTCTCCCGTTTTTTGTTACGAGTTGTAAATGAGAAGAGCATATGGAACGAAGCCGAAATTTCCACCAGCATAAACTATAATAAGACGTTACCCTTTGGCAATAGGTGCCTTTAAACCTAATTCACTTTGGTCAGTCCCATTTTTAGGTGTGGTATGACTACTATGTGTGTATGGCTCAACTTCATACGCTGTTGTTCGACCCTCTGATTTGTACTTTCGTAGAACAGTAAGGTAGGTGTCCCGTCGTATATCATGATTTCCAATTAGGACTCTGCTATTTGATTTAGTTTTCTTCCACTTGAATCCCAAATCCTTTATAATTGTCCTGAGGCTTGTAGTACCCCCTTGGAAGTACTATCATTCAACTTGATTAGCAATCTGCCTATTGTTGGCACAGTTCTTTCTTCAACATAGAAGAAATGTACGCCGAATAACGCATTTATCGAACTCGTCTATTTCTGTAACATGTTTAGCGACCTTGTGGTTTTCCCTAGGTGTGTCAGACGGCACTCCTTCATTCACGTGTTTTTTCTTATCTTTGAGAACCCTGGAAACGGAACTAAGTGAAATGCCAGTTGCCTTGGCTACTCTTTCATTCGCTTTCTTCAGGTTTTTGGAGAACTCGGGTGAACATACATTTTCTTCCTTCATGTCTGCCTCTTGTTTCATAAAGTCAAGAACATTTGCAATTATTTATCTGCTCTGACTATGTAATATCTTGTCACTTAACTTTAAAACGTAGGAGCCATAGTAACAAAAATAAAATGAACACTGCTTACTGCCCACTTTGAATATAAACATATGCGGAACACTTTCGAAGCAAGCTGTATAAAGTTTGCCTCGCTGTGACTTTGAGTAAGCAAAGTATGATATGAAAAACGCCGATAAGCTAGGCTCGGCAGCTGGGTTGCCGGTCAGGGTCACGATTCCAAGTTTTACGCCGGCAATAAGGATGGATGGTCTTAATATAATATGG